>JAULCC010373876.1:0-11523 GCA_032358795.1 Nuttallia obscurata | reverse complement strand
ATATAATCCATTAAGACTGTGTTATATTTTCCATAGTTTTAAATTTCTGCAATTTTTAAATGAATAAGGCTTTTTGCAGTAAAAAGACTTTCCAAATATTGATGTGTTTTAATTGAGAAAAATAGTTACAGTAGATAGCATGAATACTCTGGTATATATCAATAAAACGGGGTCCTTTAACATCTGGCATGATCTTCACTTTAAAACCTGTGACAAAATGAACAGTGTAAAGGAATATCAATTCTTTAAGCATATCAATATAGAAAGTGCCATTTTGCTCTTCAATTTCAACATAATTAACATACATGTGTGTGCAGTCAACTGGCTACCAACACCATGCCTATTTCATACATCCTTGAAAAATGCACTCATTGTAAACAACAGCAGGAGAAAATGAGCTTCACAGAAAAAAAAAACACAACTTCAAAGAGACTGAGGTCAATATTGTATTTCTCTCTGTACTAGCTGATACTGAAAATTAATCACATTTTTTCTCTCCCTCTCTCACAGTGTGATTCATATCTCTTTTTGATCCTTCTGGATTTGTGTCATGTTAAGTACCACCAACTGTTACAGGGTTTACCCATGATATTGTACATGTGATCAATAATAATTTCATTGATTAATGAAGAAAGTGAAATTAAGCTCCAATTATTATGAAGATAAATGGACTGTGATTGAAAAAGTTATGACAGTTAAGAAGGGAATGGTAATTTTACATGTTTGGGTATTATGAAACAGTCAGTTCTATCAAATCTGTCTGTTTTCTTTTTTTCTCATTTTCATCGCAATTAATTAACTTGAGTAGGGAATTTGCTTAGTTATAATAGATTCTCCTGAGAGACTCTTTAGTAAGTCTAGTCTCATATGGTGTCCAACCAAGCGTTTGAAATAGTCTTGACATAGATATTTCAAATAAGCTCAGAAATTTATTATCTCCATATTAAACTATGAAACCATTCAAATTTTTTACTTAACCCTTAGCCTGCTTAAACTGTCGTCTGCCTATATTTTAAAATTGATCAGAATCATCCAATATTTGGGTAAAGAATTGGTCGAGTGTCAAACAGCTTAGATTCAGATTAGACACTGAGTTACTTGGTGCCTATTCTGGATCCATGTTGTTTGCATATTCTATCACAGTCACCCTCAGCAGGCTAAAGGTTAAAGACATATTTAAGGTGTGTTTAAATTTATCTCAAAATAAAATCTGTTAAGATTCCAACAAAAGGCATAAACTCTTCATTTAAAAACAAAAAACCCTAACCTAAGCACATAAAAGAACAAGTATTAAAAATAAAATAGATGGATAAAACATGTATTTCTGTGTTTTAAAAATAAATATAACACAAAGTAAAAATAACTTACTTCATTATTAACTGACAATAATCACTGTCACAAATATCCTTGACTATATTCTATCTTCTAAGATATACTGTGTATAATGTATATATTGCCTTGTCACAAATAGAACCTATCAGTGTAAAATACAAATAAATCCATCACATTGTCCCATGAACACTGGTGTGATATTGACACTACTTGTATTGTAGCTATATACCACTGGTCACATGTATAGTATGACCTCTCCAAAAGTTCAATCAATCTGAAATTTTTGCCCTAATGATTGATGTTTTGTCCTAGAATCCATCAAAATGACAAAAACAAACATTTAACTGTCCACTGGTCCCTTTCAAGTCTTTCCTGTCACTAGAGCTTTTTAGGATGTAGGCACTCTACCAATAAACATGAAGTTTATTTGCAATGTAATAAACTGGATACATGTTTGATTACTCATTAGTTTAAATGATTGGTACTTGCCTCATACAAAATCTAACACCCTCAGAGAAAGTTACCAACATTTTCCCAAAATGTCATTATTTCAACTTTTAACAAAAATCAAAAAATTTAAGCTCTATTTAATTTGAAGTAGGTGTTTTTGATTCCATTGCCTGATCTATTTTTTAGATCAATTTTTTTTTATGCAATCAAATGAAAAGAGGCAATCAAAGTGTATAAACTGATATTGCAAATTACATGTAGATCTACAAGAAAAAAATTCTTTAACATCTTGAGAAATAGTCATTTAACTTAAAATCAAAGTCATTAAATTGAATAAAATATATTTACCTCAATGTTTGACATTAGTCTTAATCTGCCATGAGTAACAAATTTTGTATCAAGTAAAACGCCAACTCCAAAAATAGATCCTACTTTCTGGCACTGAAAGCACTCACTGATACTTTATTGGAGAAAAACAATACCAATACATACATACTCCAGATGTTTAAAATCCAGATGGGGTGCACACATCAAATATCATGAAATCCACTTAGGCCACACCCCCTTTTCACATGTACAGGCAAACTGACCACTCAAACGCAACTGTCTGTTTTAAGAAACTCAATTCCCATGGAAACTTAGCCTGGACTTATGAATTAATTAAATTAATAACATCTGTACGATATTTTATGCTTGTGTTTGTTACATGAATGTTTAGATGGCTATGTTCATCAATCATTCATGGATTTTTAATGTAATATTGAGAACTGGCCTAGTGCGAATATTGAATATTTTTTTAATCCAATTCCAGCATCACGTCGTAGGCAACTGGCAGCAATCATCAGATGAAAAAAGCTTTAACACAAGAAACTTGAAATTGAAAATCCCTTTAACAATATAGAACAAAGCGTTGAAATTATCATAATGACTTAAAACTCGCGTCCGGGAGTCTGCATCCTTTGGCCAAGGTCATGGAAGCATAGCTTGACCATATTTGCAGTGAAATCGCTTACAATTTTTTTACACTGAACGGTGTAAATTTCAGCTAGCAGACGACGAAAAGTTAGAGTCCGCTAAATCTTTTTTCCAGATATTAGACTATAACAATTAAAAATATCGAAGGAAAAACTCTATGTTGTACATAAACAACACTTAAATAATATGAGTTTGTCCTCTCCAATACTTAGAAAATATTTATAACACAAAAAAAAGTAATTAAAAAATAGACGCAAAAGCATATGAATTACTCTATAACAATGTTTACACGATAAAAGTTACATATCAACTTACCCCACATTTTAAGATATATTCAATAAATATTCCAAAAACCAGCCAGCTCAATTTATCACATGTTTCCTCACAGAACACTAAAAATAAGCTAAAGTTAGTTACCTCGCATCACAGGCCGTTTCAAGGCCTCGCCATTTTGTTGTTTCTTCAACTGAACTGAAAATATCCCACAATGCCTAAGTCCAATATGGCGGCAAATAGAGCATGGAGCGGTCCACTTTGAGGGATGAAAATTACGGACGGGTGAGTCAGTTTAATGAAATTTTTGACTTGCATGAATGAAAGTTTGAAGAATCTGGCTTCATCTATCAAGTAATATAGATAAAACTGTCTATATATGATGTTACCAGCACTTGACAACTTGCAAATGTACGGTATCAATCAAATTTGAACAGCTGAGGCGAAAATTGATCCAATTGTCCAGTTTCGGTTTGTCAACACATAAGTTATGTCAGGCTATTGTTTTGTCCAGTGGCGATTCGCGAAGGTTTGGCACATGTCAAAAACACATATCACGCCTACTTAAACACAAAGGGGGCTGGACTTGCTTACATCACATTAAAATGTGGATTTAAATGTTACCAGCTGCGTGTGTCGGTGTAGTGTTTGATCAAAACCAAATACGTCAATTTTTAATTAGCAGTCGTTAGATAGAGAGAGCCTATCGGCCTGCAGCTTTCTAATCTAATTCGTGTAATTCATTCAGTGTTACAGTTCACGAATTGATCGACACATCTGCAGAATTATTTAGACTGTTGTAAGAGATATTACTACTTTAGACCTGTTGTTATGTTGACATATATAAATCATGTGTAGTTGTATCTTTGTGTAGTTAAAGGGAAGCCACACGTGTAGCAAATAAACAAATCAAATCTATATCAATAAGATGTTCTAGACCTTGCAAATATACATAAACAGAATTTGAAGTGCAGACCTCAAGTTCACAATCTAAGAAAATTATTACAGTTGAAAATAAGATAACATATCTAGTATACAACACATCTTAATTGTTATTTGAGATTGGAATATAATATACACCAAATCAGAATGAATAATAGATATGCCCTATCAACACTATTTGCCCATGGTCAGTATAGATAACTGATTCTATGTAGACCCCATCCAAATGACTATTAGGCATTTGAGTGGACATGATCAGGGTTAAAGCAAGTGTAATTTCATTTGAAGATACAGGCTTGGAATTCACCAACCCGTTCTTAGTCTTGAGAATAAAGAATAATCTCTAACACTTTAGTCTTTCTCCCAGCACCTACCATTCTGACAAAAGCTGGAAGCCAACAGAAAGAAACACATGGTGCAGACTGCAGCCACGGCACATTGGCAAACACCTTCACAGGTACCAATTGGAGTGAGGCATATGTGGGATTAATTCTCTGCTCAGAAAATTCTGACGGCCAATGCTGGATTTGAACCTAAGATCATGAGGCTTGAATCATACCACTAGACTACCATCCCCACAATAAAAGCCTCAATATTGAAATTTTTAATTTAAGGTTACTTAGGCACTAACATACAAAAACAAATATATCAAGATATTTAAATAGCACAGCACAGCAAATATTTTAATGTTTAGGTCCAAAACCAGAATTTTGAAATATATAGAGGCTAATTGTATTTTTCAGTGTAAGATAAAAATTTATTTCATTGAGTGGAAAGCAAAGGCTATATTTTCACACCTGGGGAAGCCAGGAGTGAATATTTCTCCTTTGCTTCTTAGAGATGAAATAAATTCTTATCATTTTGAAAAAGTACAATTCTTCTATTTCTTATATGCTTGTAAAGATGTTTTAAGGTAATTTAGTGCCAGATCTAGAGGTACTGATCATAAATTGGCACAAACCGCCAGATTATGATGTCATCACTGTTTGCAACCCGGCGTTTAAATGCGTAGCACAGGGCTTCCATATGAAAAGGGTTACAGCGAACCAAATGACTGAAATTATAACTTATAATTTCACCAGTAGATTATAAGGTTATAATTCACTGAGAAAACCCTATAATTCATGGAAAAGCATAACACAAAAGTGTATGAGTTTATAGATTTATCTATTTAGTTGTTTGCATTTTTACTGGAAAACTGTACACGGCATGTCAACAAACATATTAACTCTTAGCCTGCTAAACGCAACCTTGATAGAATTCACAAACAGCTTGGATCCAGAGCAGATGCCAAGTAACTCGGCGTCTGCTCTGGATCCAAGCTGTTTGACAATTGCCAATTGTTTCTGCAAATATTGGTCGAATCCGATGAATTTGAAATTCCAGGCAGATGACAGTTTCTCAGCAGGCTATGGGTTAACCTGCTACTTCCAGATAATAAGGGAATGGTAAAAAATAAGTGATTATAATTCTCAGAAGGTCAGTACTGTGCAGATCGTGAACAATCAAAGCTTGCATTTGAAGCTGGCTAAACTGTTTATATATTTGATGCATTTCATGGCAAAAGTTTTGTCAGCTTCATATAAAATGCCACCAAAATGAATAAGTATATAAAACTGGGGGCAGTTTCAACAGACAATTGCAGATATAGTAACTTGCAATGTTTTTCTATATTTTTCAATGTATCTGAAGGTACAACTCCTACTTGTTGGTTCATGAAAGGGACTTGAAACTTCCCTAAAGTTTGATTTCTCAAAACTTAATTACACTTTATTCACTTCTTAGGTAGATACTGTTGTCGTTTGTTTTGATGTTAATTGTCGCTTAACAATATTTCGGACAAGTTATAGTGTTGCCTCACCCAAAGTGCCACGCGGCGGGACTCATGACATGGTCTTCTCCCCAACACAGATACAGACACATTAGGCAACACTCTTTGGTAGATACTGTTGGCTAACCAGTCTTAGAACTATCCCGAACTACTGGTACCTTTTTTTGAAGTCTTTTGGTTTGACTCGATCATGGTTCTAACTCATGACCGTCGGCATGCCAGGTGAGCACTCTACCCTCTAGCACATTGTGGCAGTCCTCCCAGGAATAGTGCTTCAGAATCTGGTGGTAAATGACTGTAGCTCTGATTTTAAATTTTCCACAAAAAAAATCAAATTTCAAAAAAATGCTCAACTTTAAAAAAAACACACCTCAATTTTAAACAAATGCTCAACTTTCAAAAAAAACAACCTCAAATTTAAAAAAATGCTGAACTTTCCATCATTATACAGGAAAAAAAGGGGAAAAGGATAATCCTATATAGGCGTAGGCATTGTAGTATTTAAAACTTAATTTAATATGAGGGATTATATTTACTAAGACATGATTTAATTAAAGCTTGATTAATCTTTTTTTTTATTTTTTCTCTTCTTGAAAATACTGAAAGTGTTATTTTTGATATTGAAATTCACAGATATTTATTACGTACAGAAATGTACATCATAGAGGATGTGATGATATGTTGCTCAAAGAAAACTTGAATAAGATGATATAAAAAAAGAGATGTATAATTAAGGAACAAAGAATCATAGTCCTTGATTATTTCTCAATTATACATGAGTGAAAAATTCTACCCCATCTTGACCCAGCAGTGAAGCAGATGTTTGATATTACTTTTATTGATGACCCCCTTTAGAGCTATAAGGAAACATAGGAGATAATTAAATCTGAGCTCAATTTGTATTACTTATTTTGCAAGTGAAATATTGTCCAAACTTCCTTAAACACAATTGAAGAGGGGTCTAGTACCTTGACTTATGGAAGTGTTGCAGCAACGTTCCAAGTTTGCTGTGGAACCTATCAGCACCCAATTTGGAAGTTGAGGAAGAGAAACATGTATGCCATGTTGTAAGGATTAGTGTCACATGACTTCGTTGTGGTCAAGTGGCCACACTTCCTTGTTTAAAAACCCTGCTTATATACAGATCATTACCAAATCAGTATAGCCGGTTTGTTTACCAAGAGATCATCACAAGATCTCTAAATCTTGCCATGCCAATTTAACACCCCACACAATTGAGATGATTATTGCATAAACACTATGCCTTTTGTAAATGACACAGGCATGAAATCATTAGTTTAAGATGACAAGATAGCTCATGTCATCAGGGGGCCCTGGGGACCTGACACTATACAAACCTTCAGGCCTCTGGCTCTGAAAATTACAAACAAATGGGAATTTTAAGTCTGCCCAGTAGGCCTTAAAAAATTGAGCAGAAAATGGGATTAGATAACTGTCCACATCCCCTGCTGAGGTTTATGATCCAGCCCTCAGCATCTGGGATTAGTGGCCTTAATTAGATAGTTGAGTGTTATGTAATAGTTATGATCTGGTTCTGATAGATGGATGCCTGAGACTGGCAACTATCTTTATCTCTTGTCAAACTCAGCATTTGCAAATATTCATGAACTGATCAATAAGAATGATAATTGGGTGGAAATTAGTACTGACTTTTCTCAGTAACTAAGAGACCATTATAGTAGTACAGGGGTTGTATTTAGACTTGGTATTAGATGTTAGCACTCAACTGAAAATAAACTAAGGTCTTAATTTACTGGGCCATATTCTAGGGCTTAAATTAGGCTTAATTACTCTTTTCAAGAAGATTATAAATACATTTCGCACCCCAGATGCTGAAAAACTCCCTAAAACATGAAAAATAAAAATATATTAGTGTCTCTACCTGTAATGAGCTGGACGTTGCCATTGACTGAAATATTGTTAAAGCGATGTTAAATTCCAAATAAACAAATAAAATATATAGCAGTGTAAAAGTAACATTGTTCTGTAAAAGCTGCCTGGGCCATAAATGCCTAGTTTGAATTATAGTGATTTTAAAACGAAAGTGTTCCTAATTGGTTAAACAAATATCTACAAATTCATTCTTTTTAAGAGCAGTGTTAAGTCTAAAAACGATCCTGATTTAAAGGCCCCTTGCCATCTTAAAGTATAAAGTATAGAAAGTTCATGTAAATCTAGGTCATTTACCTGTCTAAATTTATACCAATTAAAGGGTCCTACTTTTAATTTTGTAAAATTCGGTTGTTTGATTGTTTCAGTTGCCAACTTTTCAGTCCTTCTAATTTTTATTGTGTTACCCAAAGTGAATTTAACCGAAGTTAAATCAAACAGGCGTATGCACAAATCATTACCTTCTGGATGAGATTTTTCTTTTTTTTGATTTTTGCGCTAATTTCAAATGCAGTTATTCTACTAAAGAGATATTTTATAACAATTGGAATATTGGTAATATTCAAATGGTAGTAGGTGTAACACTAACATAGGTCTAGAACACTAACATAGGTCTAGAATTTTTGACGAGGCACAGGACCTTTAAGCTTCTTTTGTTATTGTTCAGTGATATTTTGTTTGTAAACATCTTGCACATAGAGTCAGGAACATACATTTTATTGAGCTTTTGAGTTTATTCAATTATGATCCAGGTATCTTCTATCCTGTTTATTTTAAACTTAATTGAGCCCTGCTCATTTGACCTGAATGAAAAACGAGACTTTATTCCACAGGGAATTGAACCATTTAGATTAATTAGAGATTATATACATGTGTGTGTTCTGGTGGTTTAATTTATACCAGGTATATTAATCTATTTATCAAGAGATTGGTTACTACAAGGATTACCTTATCAAAGTTCTAAGCCATAACCAAAATGCAAAAACTACAACTCAACATTTATTTCTATTTGTTTGTAATTAAACATCGCTTTAACAGTATTTCAGTCATACACAGAGTGCACCCAGGTAGAACCACCGACCTACCACAAGCCAGCTGGAAGGCTTCCTCACTTGAAAAATCTGAAGTGCCCAGACCGGGATTTGAACCCACAGCAGTTAGGAGCTGAGAGATTGCAAGTCAACGACTTAAACCAGTCGGCCAAGGAGGCCCCTACAACTCCACACCCTCTTGCCACCTCATACATTCACCCAGCCACCTCATACATTCACCCGCCACCTCATACATTCACCCCGCCACCTCATACATTCACCCAGCCACCTCATACATTCACCCAGCCACCTCATACATTCACCTCGCCACCTCATACATTCACCTCTATGTTTAAGGGGAAATTTTAAGAATTTTGTAAAACAGTATTCAATGCAACATGGATTAAACTTCATTCACTGGTTCCCATAGATAATAATGATATATAGGAACCAGAGAAATGTATTGTAAACTACATGTCCACACCCTCTTGCCACCTTATACTTTCACCCCGATGTATATAAGGGGAAATTTTAAGAATCTTGTAAAAGCAGTATTCCAACATGAATGTAACTTCATTCACTGCTTCCCATAATAATATTTAAATAATATGAACCAGAGAAATGTACTGTAATAGTACATTCATGTGTGTAAAGATATAAGGAAAGACTTGAAGAAATTTGGCACAAATCTACTGCACATGGACTATAGTACTTGATAGATTTCATTCATTCTATTGGGGAATATTTTTTCAGAAAATATTTGAAAAAAATGAATACTATTGGAGCCTTACAAAAGCCATACAACAGCCTGGTAACATCATTCAAATTAGGCTGTTACCACAATCAGGTCTATATGGCACTGGGGGAGAGTTTCCTTTTCCACCTCCCGGGGGCTTTCTTTGGCAAATTTTAGAATTTTAAAAAGGAGACTTAACTTGGTTAATTCTGATAAGTTTATACCAGCTTTTCATGTTCAGGGCTCTAGATAAGATGGTATCACAGAAATTCATAAAGTTTTTTTTCCATGTTTCTCCACCAAACCCTATCTTGTGGGTACTCCTAAGAATTGCCTCGTCAATGCGATTCTTAAGAGTACCCACAATATCAGGTTTGGTAGAGAAATATGGAAAACAGTAACCAAATTTCTCAAATTACTCACCTTATCTAGAGCTCTGTTAATGTTTAAAACTGGAGCAGTACAGTTCAGTTTTAAATACAATTACTGTATTAGTCTTGGAATTTCTGTAAGACTCATGTAAGTATTGTGCATATATTGGCACTATGCCTATGTAAATGCTATCAGTTGTCAGAACTTTTTGTATATCAACTGTTTGATAGATTAAGTTGTATTTATTGTGCATTCTCCCCAGATTACCATGTATTTAGTAAATCATGCATGTACAACTCAATAGTAATATTAGCTCACCTGAGCCATTGTTTGTCCACATCTGTTAAATTGCTCATGCATCCACCCTTCTGTCCAAATTTGTCTTGGACAAGATCTCCTCTGAAACCACTAGATGGGTTTTTACCATATTTAGTTTCTAGCATCCTGGCATTGACATATTTCAAAATGGTTCTATTCCAATGCACATAATGACTTTTAGAGCTAAAACTAGAGAAAAAAAATTCTTCTCCAAAAGAACAGATGCTAGAGTTTAGATAATTTGCCTTTATCTAAGCTAAGATAGTTACACTAGTTTTAGTGTAACACCATATAAAACTCACCTACCATGTTTGTTAAAATGATAACCCTATGGCAGAGACATAGAATATTCTATGTCTCTGCCTATGGTTAGAATTGCCCCTGCTCCAGAGTGTGTGTGTGTGTGTGTGGGGGGGGGGGGGTTGTCCTATTTTACAGACTTACATATTGAAAACTTGAAAAATCATATCCTCTGAAACCGTTGAAGCAGCAGCTTAGATATTTATATGTAACATCATTTTTAGGCCCTCAACTATTATTTTTTGAAATGGTGATCACAGGGTTACATTTAGACCTGCCCGAGAGATGTCTTATTCTATTAATACTTATATAATGAAAACTTAAAACAGTCTTCGACAGTCTACATGCTAGAGCTGAGATATTTTGTATGTAAATCATATACAGGTCCTCAACCAATTTTGTTCAAATGTTGACCTTTTGGACAGATATGGCCCCGACCAAGGGACATATAAATTTGTTTTACAGAGTTTTATATATGGATAACTTAACTAATATTTCCTCTTAAACCATACATGCAAGAGCTTAGATATTTCATCTGTTACATCATATTTAGGTCCTCAATCAAACTTAGTTCAATTAAATGGTGACCCTGTAGGTTACTTATTTTGTATAAAGGGAATTTCGGATGAGCAATTACAGAATTATCATGGTCCTCTTGTTTTGTTATTGTTGGCACCAAACAGTGAGAATTGCAAATAAATATCTGCTTAAAACTCATATGTCACTTATTCATGCCTGCAAAGCTCTACTACAATAAATGACAGTTGCTGGTTTATGGCCTCTCGGAAATCACTACCTTAAACAGGAAATTACTCTTCTAATTGTCTGCCATTGTCAAGTGATTTTAGTCACTGACTTGTAATCCCTCGTCCCTCTATGGCTGTTGGTTTGAATACTAGGCTAGGCACTTCATATTTTTATGTGAAGAAGCCATGCAACCAGCTGTGGCTTGGGGTAGGTCAGTGATTCTACCCTGGTGTGCTCTATGCTTGGAATAATGTACCAAGGTCCCTCAGGGTCTTTCTCCACCTGTAATGAGCTGGATGTTGCCA
>JAULCC010373321.1:0-11527 GCA_032358795.1 Nuttallia obscurata | reverse complement strand
ACCTGTAATGAGCTGGACGTCGCGATATGACTGAAATACTGTTAAAGCGACGTTAAATTCCAAAACAAACAAACGAAAAACAAAAACAAAAAAACAACAACTACAAACAAACAAATTAAGAAACACTCATGATAGTAGAATGAATATCTGTATAGCCAAATTGAGTTATATTCTTTCTGAAATAGTTACCGCATTTTCATTCTAAATACATACATATATGTTATTTTAATGGATCGCATACTCCCTGAAAGGTAGATTTCCTCCTAACTGACACGGCTGACCGGCTTAGTTCCATTTGAGATGACCTTCACACAAAAACATGCAACAAACAGTCTTCTAATTTGTTTTAAACATTGAACATATTGTTGTTGCTTAGTCAAATAAAAGGATAATCAAATTCACCGTTTAAGACATTTGTTCAACATAGTAGATACATTGAGTACACATACAATCACTATTTAGTAGATATATTATAAAACTCAGCGAACAGATATAATCTGATGAAAATAATTCTAGCCGTGCAAGACATATATTCAGCAAAACAACGGTTGTTGGAAGGACTTATGGACTATTTTTTTTATGTTGTCACATTGGGCAAGGGCATTGTAATAAGACTGAAGCAAATATTCAAAAGATCTTTTGCAGTGTGAACACAAAACATTTCAAAATATGCGTCGTATTGTGAATGTTTTTTAAGGTAAACAGGTAGTTCCATAAAAAGATTTTCGGTGTCACAAAACGTTGGAAAATCCCGAAAACGACAGTCAACGTTGTCCATTAACGGAGCATGACTTCGTAGGTTCTAGTTAAATAAATGGAAAACTTTCTAAATAGTCCTTTTCTTTTTGTCCGATGTCTAAACATTAAACTAATCAAAACATTGTCTTGGTGATTTTTATGTGCGGTGCTGGTTGTACTAATAATCAATTCTTTAACAAGCGAACCATAGTGCAACATGGTACCGTTCATGAAAAGTCAAATCAAGGCATTTTCTGAGGTAAAATCCAGCTTTGTTCACACAATCTCTCACGTAAGGAAGCTTTCTGGATTGCGGAAGGTCTGTTGACTTTGTGACTTTCTCCACCATGAAAAGCTAAAAAGTCGCCATATAACGTGCAGTGTGTCGGTGTGAAAAAATGTCTTTCAAAATAACTTTTCATTAGTTTTTGGTGAAATAATATTATAACACCATCGTATATAGTAGACATATGTGAAGCAGAGCATATGAACTCCATTTCGATCGACTTTGTAGAAACGGACATGTTGCTTGTGGAATACCGGTAGCTTATTCTTAACTCAGGGTGGTTACAAAAACATCTAACAGTAAATTGGAACTTTTTCAGAATGCTGCTCACTATGACAGTCTTAAAGACAGCACCGCTGCCGAAGCCTGGCGTGGAATCACTCAGCCAACTGCTTGCTACCCGTACGACCCAACTATGGCGGCATACCCTTACCCAAACACGTAAGTATTTAATGTGTTTCTCTTGAATTAAACTGTTAAATGATATCAAATTATTTCTTATTGTTTGATTACAACTAAGATTCAATTTATGTATGTTCCGTATCGAGAGAACCATAATATTTAAAACATGATGTCATACTGTCTTTTACTGTTTTTGTCATAGCAATCTGCAACATGTTATGTACGTTTTTGCTTTCTTGTCTATACAACAGATGATGTAATTTACCTCGATTCAACCTGTTTGGTAACTTTGCGTTCATCTGCTTGTCTGTAAAGAATATCAAGGCAAACGTATAGTAAATGTGGAAAAGTTTTGATAAACATTACATGAAACTTTGACTACCTTTCGAAATTTTGTTTTATCAGTTCCAGTACATGTTTTTGCAAGTATTTGTTTAATTACCTACAATGGCTTAAGTTAACGCATAGGTAAGCATTCTGGTATGACAAAAACGAAATCATTAACAAACACTTACTAAATCTGTTTCAGTTACGGAGGAATGGACTTGAACGGAGCTGCAAGAAGGAAAAATGCAACACGTGAAACAACTAACACGTTAAAAGCCTGGCTGTACGAACACAGGAAAAACCCATACCCGACAAAGGGAGAAAAGATTATGCTAGCAATTATAACTAAAATGACACTTACTCAAGTTTCCACGTGGTTTGCAAACGCGCGGCGTAGACTGAAAAAGGAGAATAAAATGACTTGGTCCCCGCGAAACAGATGCGGTGACGACGATGAGGATGGTGACAAAAACGATGACGACAGTGAAGCTAACGATAATGACAACGATAGCAAACTAGATAATGATAAAAGTAACAACGATGAGAAAGACATAGACAGAGATATTAAAGGTGAGAAAATAAAATTGTGATATAATGGATTATGAAACTGTGTAGACTAGTATCTAGTAGACTAGAGAAGTTGCATGGTAGTGTGTTCAAAAATTTAGATATACATATTTTCGACGTTTAACAACATTTTGTATAGATGTGCCATAACCCACTTTAGTTCCTTCGTGTTGAAAGAGAATACTTTAGGGTGGCAAAAGTTTGCATATTTTTGTAGAAAGCAACATGATAGAAAATAAGCATACATATAGATTGTTCTTTACTCAGATTAAGTCTTGAACTATAACTGATTTGATTGGCCGTAAATTATAATCAACATTACAACCCCTAGGCTTGCATAATAGATTCTTTCTCAACATATACACACATAAAGAATATGTTTATTGCCTGTTTCACGCGTGCATTCTGTTTGA
Source organism: Nuttallia obscurata (assembly GCA_032358795.1). Taxonomy (NCBI): domain Eukaryota; kingdom Metazoa; phylum Mollusca; class Bivalvia; order Cardiida; family Psammobiidae; genus Nuttallia; species Nuttallia obscurata. The sequence continues at coordinate 8,794 of JAULCC010373321.1, read as the reverse complement.
TAAAAGAAAAAATAAAGAGCAAAATAGTAAATCCCATAAATATTACAACATATTCGAGTTACGTTTACGAATAAACCATTTTGAGACAGGCCCTAAAACTTTGCTTCATTAGCATGCAGTCCATGTAAAGTACAAACTAGTTGACAGCGATACCCACAGAGGTATTTCGAACGACATAAATTCTTTCTTAATGATACAAAGATTTCAGATTTGAACCTTAATTTCAACGAACCACAATATTTCATAAAAAAACAACACATGCGGATGTGATTATGAAGAGCGTAAACGTTCAACAGTAAACAATCTGGAAAAAAATTTCATTACATTTAAAACACAAAATCTAAAAAGTATATTGACGGAGGCGACTGGTCACGTTCTCAAGGAAACCTTTTTTCCCCTTGTCCTCAACACTGATAATTTCGAATAGAATTTGTCTAACCCGAAGAATTTCTTCCACTTTAAAGATCAAACGGGCCTTGCCAGGGAGACATCATTTGTCGTGTTATATTAAAAACAATCTAAATCAAAACAGCAGTGAACATCCTGCTTGTAAAGACGATATGATGTTATGCTCTGTCATGTTACATAGAAAATGTTGTAAATCTAACTTTACCGTTAGGGTTGTTAATGTAAGGGGCGGTTGGCGGAGTGACGTCATTAGAAACATATAGCGCTGTACTAAGCACACGAATTTCAAGGGTTAATTAAAGTTCGGTAACTCCAACTGTTAGATAGATCTACACTCTGTAGACATTTAGGCGGTTAGCTTAAAAATTAAGTCGTTACAAAATTTATTATAACGATGAAAAGAATTAAGCAGAATATAGGTAGTAAATTTTCTATGAAGCTTATGTTAAGTCGTTGACAATTATAATGCCAATGAAAACGCCAACTAACATAACAATGATAATAGTGCTACGAAATTTACTACTACTAATACTACTACAACAACTACCTCTGATACGACCGCTACTTCTACTAATACCTCTACTACCTTTACCTCTATTTTACTTCCTTTTCTCCTGCTACTACTACTGCTTCTACTATTACTACTACGCCTACTACTTCTACTACTCCTACTACTACTACTACTACTACTTCTACTACTACTACTACTACTACTACTACAACTGTTGCTTCTACTACTACTACTACTTATAACGGTTCCAAAATTAAACTAATAATGATTTGAATAAAAACAACTAATTCTGCTTCTAATACTTCTACTATTACTACTACGACTACTTCTTTTACTACTACTACTACTACTACTAATACTACTTCTACTTCTGTTGCTGCTACTACTACTACTACTTATAACGGTTCCAAAATTAAAATAATAATGATTTGAATAAGAACAATATTATATTGGAAACATAGAAAAGAAGAAGCAATAATGACAATTACATCTATAATAAAATCGTAATAATAATAATTGTAATGATAAAATGAAAACTGAAATGATAATAACGATAAAGATGTATTTTTACATAAAACAATGGTGATCCTACATTGATACAAGCGTATAAAAATAGTGAATGTAATAATTATCTTTTAACATGATACTCAAATCGGTGTTTTGTTATAAAGACAATCATTTATTTAAATGGATGACCGTGTAAGTATCAAAAACACGTTGGAAAACCATAATAAAAGGACACAAAAACAAGCTGAAAGTTAATTAACAAAAACACTTCCTTACCTTTGTACTAGTCGTAGAATTTAGTAGTGTAGTACAATTGCTATCTTTTGTATCTCCATTAAAGATGAAACAAAGTATATATATATTCTGATGATTATTCATATCTAATTTATCGGACACGTTATTTAAAACAACGTGTTTTGCATGTGTATTTAGCCTTATAGTGAATGTGCCTGCGGTATCATGCAATGAAAATTACCATTAATGTTCGCTATTTTAATACAAGATTTTATTTGTTTAACATTTTTTTGTCAATGATGGAAACTATTATATTGGTAAAAAAAAGTGTTTTTTCTTCAACCAATGTTATAAGTAACTCTGCTGATAACCGAGATACATATTGCTAACAACATAGACTCAGGTCAGACACACCAAGGTGTATTTGTTAAGCGAATGAAGAGGTAAACTGTGAATGTATATATACACACGAGATGAGTTTAACAAGCATACACCAGTAACTGTAGTAACTCGAGTCAAATGTACACCTGTATGTCACATTATACCATACATGTATGTCAAACTAATATATCACAACATATACCAAATAGACTTTAAAAAATCTGTTTGACCGAATAATGTCGAAAAAAAAACCAATGTTGATTAAATGTTTTAAGCCACATGCATTTCATATATAGAGTGTTCATTGTAGCAGTTTGGCCAAATTTCTTTGATATTTCAGGGACTTCTAATTTTTTAAAGATTCTAATTTTAAAAAGTACGTCATATCAAATCAGGTATTAAATGGTTTAATGTGCATTGGGACTCGGAAGGAAAACATTTAAAGTTTCAATGTCTCTCCTCCACACTCATTTGGAAATAGTTGTGGTGACAACACATTGTTTCAGTTCTTGCAAAACTTTTCATAAATCTTCTGTATATCCTTGTTTTTATACGTATTCATGTGTCGCCAGCGTTTTTGCATAATTGCCCTGACTAAAATAACCGAATAATGTCTAGATTCATAACCTATACGAATCTATAAATCACCGAGAGAGAAACCTCGTTTCCCGGGCTCTAGCAATCTTTCCCTAGCTCCACGTTTTGTCCACAAATCATTTTGCTACTAACGTTGTTAGACAATTTGTACCACTTTGATGAAGAAAATAAATCAACATTTTTTTTACTTTATTGTGCAGTTTGACTTATGTTGTAAATTGAATTGTAAACATCAATGTTGTTATGATAAAACAATCAACGGGTGTGTTTTCTTGTGTTACACCAATGATTGTAATAGTGAAATTCTTAAAGTAAGGCATTTATTTATTATTGTGACATGTGTATTTACATGAAATATTTTCGATATATACGTAGTTTCATATTTTCTTTTAATGAAGTTTGGTATTAAACCCGGCCCAATTGGCTTATAAGTAACAATCTATATATTTCTGTTCAAATATGCATACAGATATCATAAAAAACATATTATTCAATGTTATCATTTTTAAAACATTTAAAACATCCCCTCATTCTTATTTTGAAATACGCAAATAATGCAGATCCTGGTCAAATGTGATGCATGCATCTAGCTTGGACTCTCAGTTTTTATCTCGGTTTTGAAATATTTATTCTACAAAATAACGTTATATACGTAAAACTTTATATTTCATATAAACATAACATGTGCAAATGGATATGGTTACAAGAACCGTCAACAATAGATAGGCACTTTCCGTACAATCTAAATTACTTATTAACAGACTTTTGCTTTAACTTTTTTTTATCAAGTTTTGAATTTCATTTTCAACAAGGGTTATAAGAGACTGAATCAGTAAGTGACGAAGTTTTAATTTACAATTGTTAAACAACTGAGAGTACAATATTTTGGAAGCAGAGTATTACAATCAAGAAGTTGTTTCAATCAGTTAGAAGTCTGATATACCCGTAAAATGTTATGTTTTGTGTCGCTGTTAAAGCTAAGCTCGCTACATGTATAACTATTTGACATTCAACAATATGACAGTATACCAGCAATTAAAATCGTATATGGTGCCTTTCAAATGACAATTACACACACATATCACACGGAAAAGAGGGTTGCGACTGATTTACACAGGATTATTACATGGGCAAATATATTCATCAACCGACAGTTATCATTTTCAAGAAATAATTGTTTAATGTCCACATCTATTGGTTAGTATAAAATTATCGGTAATGCTTTTGAACTCACGAACTCGCAAACAAAATGATAACACAGCCTCATGCATGAGAGTATTTGAATATAAGTAATAATATTCTTGCTACAACAATGCCATTTTCCACAACCATATTTTATGATTATTGGTCGATGCTGGCCAGTGACGTTGGAAGGTCTCATTTGATATAAGCAGTATGTGCAGAAAGTATATAAACGTATTGTTTTGTTGTTAGTTTTGCAGAAATATTTTGTGCCTGAATGTTCCATAACACCTAGCCATTTAGTCTCCACAATAAGCGTTAAAGTCAATGTTCTATAATTTTCCCACACAGACGAATAAGACCTTCATTATGGAAATATACAATATACCGTTATTTTTCTCGATTTTAAAATTGTTTCAATCTTAACTTGAACTTTGTCAAGTGTGCAGTTAGTGTAAAGAAATTTCAAGAGGACTTGAAGACTAGTGTTTGAAATAACTTTGTATCAGACGTTTTATAAACTTCTGTAACACTTAGGTGTGTTGATATTCTTTTAAAACTGACGAGATACACATGCTTTAAGATCTATACACAAACACAGGTCGCAAATGATAAACAGAATCTGATGGATACAACCACTTTCTTTGTCATTTCTTGAAACGCTTTTCGTTGTGAATATCTTACCCGTACAATGCAGAAAAAATGCAAACAGTAAAGACCCAAAACCGTCAATGAAATGTACAACGTGCCTAGTAAAGACAGTTTATGTGTAAAACAGTCTATGAGACTGTTAATGACAATTTATCAATAAGAACACGAAACGAATTTTATTTGTATTGGGAAAATAAATGGTAATTTATTTATAGAGCTCAAAAACAAGAAAGAACCAATATTTTACATATTTGTCATATTTTCCTCAACCATTTGATATTGAAGGTCAGTACACGAATGCACACATTTGGATTAAGTCGTAGTATTAGGAATGAAATGAAAATCACCATACGGAAAAATCAGTTATAAAAAAGATTCTTTGCTTAAAACAAATAAGCGATACTAAGTTAACTTGAAAACAAATCCCTGTTGATTTTCACACTTTTCAGATTGTTTCCCTCTCTCATCATGGTCTCTTTCTCTTTCGCCTTCATAAGGGTTTTATATCATTTGCAAGAGGTAGGGAAGTGGGGGACTGACAAGATAATTAAAGGTTAGTAATCCGGGAATGAAACGCGTCACTAGAAAATGAACCATCCCAACGAAACGGGAGCAATTTTATGAGGCTTTGATTAAATCGTTCCAATCCAGCCTCTTGACTTTCAATTAAGGATGCCTAATGAATTTATTGAGTTGATTTTAGAGAAGCAGAGAAGCTATTTGTGCAAGCTGACCCCGTTAGTGATTGTTTAATAGACTCTCATCGCCTCCTTGGCCGTTCTTGTCAAACGTGTTATTAAATGGGAGGTGGGGGATATTTGATATGTCAATATTTGTAAGAGCTTCTCGATTGAGAAAATAGTGTCGGGGATATCTGAGAGATAATGAAGGTTCTCAGCAAATCGGCGGGCAATGATATCTTACGGGCCTGTGGCTTCAGATGACATGGAAAACAACAGTCACAAAGAACAGAACAGAATAGAACAGTTGTTTCTGTTGATGGAATTAAGCGCATATGACCATCATAGCATACAACAAATGCACATGCATTTGGAGGAAATGGCGTTTTTTTCACAAGCACCAGTTTTGCTGGAATTAAAGGCTTGTAATCATCGTCATATATAATAGCAACTATGTTCTGTTCTGTTCATATAGCAAATACAAAATATAAGTGTCGAAAAATAGACGTAGACAAGTTGACAAGCCCAAGTAGGCCTATATATGAGATTGCTCATATACTTGGCTCTAAGAATAAAATGAAAACATTTCTTATACTGCTTTTCCGTGAATTATTAGAATTTCTTAGTGAATTATAACCTTATAATCTGCCGATGAAATTATTAGTTATAATTTCACACATCCGGCTTGCGTGTAACACTTTTCATAAGGTAGCCCTGTGCTACGCGTTAAGACGCCGGGTTGTAAACGGTGATGACGTCATAATATGGCGTCGTTTCGCGCCAATTTATGCTCAGTACCTTCAGACCTGGAACTAAATTACCTTTAAACATCTTTACAAGCATATAAGAAATAGAATAATTGTATTTTTTCAGTGCAAGATAAGAATTTATTTCATCTCGTGGAAAGTAAAGGAAAAATGTTCACTCCAGAGGCTCGCTTATAAAGATTCTTGGACTCGTCTAATAAAATTTTATATAAAGTGAAAACTCATCAGATATCCTCTATATCTTACACTGAAAAATAATATAATTATCCTCTATATCGGAACGTTGACAAGAAAATACATAAGCAGAAAATATTCATTGAATCTATATATTAGAGTTATTTTTGGCTTTAATGATAGATAGATAAGATTTTATTTCAACTTGTACAGAGTAGTTCGTTGGCATTAATGCAAATGCTAAGATACTTGGAAGAAACTGTTGTTAAATTGGTTTCTTAGAAATGCACAAACTTCTCTGATACAAAATAACATATGTTTGCATTTGTATTTAGATAAATTTGCGTTTAGTTTTAAACTATAAATAATCAAACGTTATTGACCAAACAGTGATCAAGAGCTTTGTGCTTTACAAATGAGAAAAATGCGAATGACACCGAAATACTAAATTAAAAAACAAAGCTATGTAGCTTACATTATAATACATATTTTAATTCAAGATTTTTCTTAATATGCCATCTCTTTTTGAAGCTCTATTTGACTAGATTAAATTTCTAGCTTTTAATATTGGCTGTGACTTGGGGCTTTGATACAGTCATGCATTACATTTTTAAAGGAAAAAATATTTTTTAAGGATAAATTTCATTTTCAGTAGAACATGGTGACAGTTCTTAATATCTTCAATGTTTTTCTGAAGTGTGTATCCCTTTTTGATTCGTTATAATATACAGAATATCAAATGATTACTTGTTTTTATACACAGTGTCTCTTCTCAGCTATTTGGTCCAGCTGATGTGTTATAATTCATATGAATATAAAAATGTTTGCCTTTTGTATGCAATACCTATTTATATATGCAGGTATTTACACATTGTATTATCTATATTATGTGAGAGTTAAACGTGTATAAGATATTTTTTTTTACATAAAAACACACAACAATATGTGTCTGTACAATCCAAATAAGGAACACAATGGAAATAAAAGTGAGCTTTTACTCTTTTTTGTGATATCCTTATGATATGATATTGATTTGCCATGTTTGCTTAACCCCTTAACCCCTTCACTGCCTGAAGCAATATTTCGTCTGCCCTTTTTTTAACTTCACAGATTCCCTAATATTTTGGCAAAATAGTGGCTAAGTGTCACACAGCTTAAATCCGGATGGGACGCCGAGTCTCATCTTGATTCAAGCTGTTTGCTTAAAACTCGGGGTAAGGCAGTGAGGGGTTAATATTGGATGTCCCAATAAACTTGCCATGTAACTGTACCTCTTATAATGCAATACATATCTATTTGAATTAATTAAGACAAAAGGTAATTGATTCTATGAATGAAAAGATAATATAATAGTAGGGCTTGAATAATTTATATTCCGAACTGAAAATAGGTATTAAGTCGAGATTGTTGCATGATTATGATATTGCGTTTCTATTTTCGGATGAATTGTCAACATGATCAGTCATCAAATTAAAAGCTTTAAAAATAAATGCTGACAATTAACAAGATATGAATAATTACTATAAAAGCGTTTGAAATGACACATTAATGACATATATACTTGTATTAATACTAACCAAATTTTCAAATCGTTCGCCGCATATTAATTCTATTTATGCAGGCCAACATGTTGGTCAGCTAGCATGCTTGTTGATGAATTTGTAAAATTGTTAGAAAGAACTAATAAAACATTGAAATAACACAAAACTTCAAACCAAATTGAATCAGAACAAAACATGATGTTATATTTCGTCTTGTTAATTTGATACTACTCACCAAATATATATCTTACATCCATATGAATGAGTAAAACTGGCAGGTGTACTAACACTTTACCGTTATTTGTGTTTGTTTAAAAGGCTGAACTGGAATTTCAAAGTGTCAGAAAAGTCTCTGCTCACTTACTTGTGAGGCGGCAGTATGAGGCTGTTCGTTGTCAAATGAAATGGCAGCTGATAAAATTAATTTCCCTATAAAATCCTGTTTTTTGTTTTAAAATTGGTCGTAGAATGATTTAAACTGATAAGAAAAAATGTGCTTTCTCCATAGCTAGAATATTTCGTTCAACATAAAGATTTAAAATATAGATTTATAGATTTATAATATTTGAAATTGTTTAAAGATTGTACTTGCAGCGCTAAAAATATTAGATTTGTTATATAATTTTCATTATATAAATTGGCTTTCCCTTGTTTGACTTTGGCGGCTATATATATATATATATATATATATATATATATATAAACTTAATTGACATAACAACAATTCTGTTTTAAGTACTGAATGTGTCCGTAGGAATATTAAAAGTGTCCCCCCCCCCACACACTAAACAAGGTAATCTTTGTAACATCCATACTTGAAATAGTGATTTACTGAAATACAGACTTATTAAAATAAAAATGTTATAGAAAATACTTCACTGAATGGTAAATTGTATAATTTTTCGAAACTGAACAACTTACGAATTTTAATTGATGTGCACATTTTTTTTCTGTGGCAGGGAACGGGATACAACACCTTGTTATATGTTTACATAATGCATTCGCATTGAACTCTTTATTTGGAGAATTGAAATTAATACCCTACTGTGTCTTTGTAACGGAGGTTATGTTTTCACTAAATTAAGTGCTTTCCTGAATCAATACAGAATAGAGGTAATGATATAAAGCAATACAAGAAACGGATCACATCAGAATTTCGAA
>JAULCC010373210.1:0-11528 GCA_032358795.1 Nuttallia obscurata | reverse complement strand
CCCTCATTTTTGAACCATTTTTTCATAATTTAGTTTTTAGTCTGGTACATTTCGATCGATTTGCCAAAAAACTTTTTGCCACGCCCACTCTAACGCCCTAAAACCGCCCAAAGCTGCCACACTCACATTTTTTAAACATTTTTCGATATTATTTCATAATTTAATTAGTCTTGCAAATTGCGATAAATTTGCCAAAACTTGTTGCCACGCCCACTCTAACGCCCAAAAGTCGGCAAACCGGTCACGCCCACACTTTAACAATTTTTAAATTTTTTCTCATTTTAATTTTATTCCAGAAAAATGATGAAATTTCTCGTTCACAGTAGCTGGGTAACGGATACCTGATAGTCAAGGAACTCAACTAAAGCATTCTCTCTTGTCTTAAATGTATGCTGAACCTCATTGATCAGCTCCAACCTCATGTGTATGCAATCTTGCGTAACCAACGGAGTTACTTCTAATGTTCATTGCCTTTAATATTGCAGACACAAAGTGTTTTTCAAAAACGCACTCAGCAGCAACAGCGAATTAATTAAAGTTAAAGCTTTAAACAGCTTTGTATGATTTGCACTATATATTGTTTATGCACAAATCGCGGCATGGGTCTGCATGCATATGAGCGACTTAATTGCAGAGCGAACAGAACGCTAATCCAAATGTGCGAAAGCGAGACTACAAGGTAAAGAGGAGCTCAGATATCGAAGAAGCACAGCTGTAAAGTTTACCTGCATATCCAAAGTTGGCATGATTACAAATAAAAAATTTTAAAATTTCTGGCGGCTGCGAGACACCACGGCACACTTGTTGAACGGCAATCAACAGTATAATCGGCACACTTAAATTTGCTTCTGAGGAAATAAAAAGTCACAGTCAAAGCATAGGCAAAAATCACGCGCCGACCGAGGGGCGTTGACGTGTATCCTGAGAATCGATTCGCAAGAAGATGGACGTTAGAAAAGAGCAAATTGCAATGAGCAATGAGCAAATAATATTGTAGATATAAATGTTATCTAATCTTATCTGATCTAATTATGATATAAAAACTTGGAATTGTTTTTTTTAAGAGCGGCAGAGAGTAAAGATTACAGATAAAATCTATGTTGAGGCAATGAGCTTTTTCATTGACTGGAGAAGTGGTGTGGCAATTTATAAACACGGTAAAATTAATGTTTCAATTAATATTTCAGTTTTATTTCAATATATTTTGCCACACGGGGCTGGTTTGTATAAAAAGAACGGAGGCAGTGCCCGTACCGAACCGATAAAGAGGTAAAGTGCATTACAGCAGTACCGGTGTGATCAACACTTAATGTGTAACTGACTTTGCTATGCAGAAAGCAAATGAGCAAGTTTCACAAAATAAAAATTTAAACAGTTGTGCTCGCTCTCTATTGAGAGAGGGGAACATAGCACAAAGGGGAATGCGAAATATGTTGCTGAACAGAGCAATGTATAAGAGTGATAAAATAAAATACCTCAAATTTATGATGAGCTGCTACTGGCTGCGGGATGCATAACCAAACATCCTCCCGCCGTTGGAGGACACGGGCTGACAACATCATCCTGTTTGGGTAGAGTAGTGCGCGAGGTCCAGAATGCAGATTGCGACGATGATAGTCTAGTATAATGGCACGAGTAACTGGGTATTGTATTGCTGACGTGGCAATATTAATGGACGCTGTGCGTCTTAGTCCAACGATGAGTGCTTAAGTCTGCCACCAGCTCTCATGAGTCCAGAGTTGTCAATGATGGGTGCGAGGGATGCAATTGAGCTCGATGATTTTACTTGGCGACTGTTGAGCACGGCATTATAGTCCTTGGTAAGGTGTGCCATCTGAATGGAGCGAATGATGAGTTTCAGCCTCCGGTGAGATGATTAACAGTCAGGCCAGGGTGCCTGATACGATAAGAAAATTTGAAGAAACATGCTTAAATTTTTCCCAGGAGTTGACAAATTTACAACTGGTTGGGATGTCGATGTCGGCAGGGGTCTTGAAAGTGATGAGGGCTTTCTTTCTTAGCTCAGGGGGAGCCTTTGGAGCGAGACATGACTCTGGTCAAGTATTTAAGCTTGATACCGTCACCTACGGAACAAAGCCAGCTTCATTTATATCTGTCAGAGCCATGCAGCAGCTAGCAGAAGACGAAAAAACGTCGTTTCCAATAGGCGCTAAAATTCTTCTACGAGACTTTTATGTAGATGACCTCATCACAGGAGGTAACTCAACCGAAGAATTCTTTGAGATCATGCGACACACCATAGGATTACTGGATAAAAGTCATTTTAAATTAAGAAAATGGTGCTCAAAGATCCTGGTACTTTGAAGCATATTCCCGATTCGGAAAAGGATTCCTTTCTCTCTCCAAAACTCTTGATATCGCCTGGGATTCAATCTCGGATATTCTGCTATTCTCCACATCGCCAATGAAAGCAGTTCTAAAATCCTGCAAGCGCTCTGTCCTGTCTACAATTGCTCGCTTTGAGTATATTCTCCAGATGGTAGCCTAGAAAATGTAGACTTGAAGTGGGCCTCGCAGTCGAGTTCTTCCTTTGTGCGCTTAGAGACGGATTCAGCAATGGTTTCTGTCTCCCAACATTAGCGCACCAGTTCCTTCAGACGGATGCATTCATCAGGCATTTGAGGCGCAGTTGATTTAACAGTCAATGATCAAGCCTTGTTGGATCCACCACCAGTTACAATCCATCCAAAACGATTTATATGGCCTACACACAGCAGATGAAAGAAAAGACTAGCGCCTATCAGAAAATCAATTTTTTTGGTAATGAAGAATTGGGGAGCGGCCAAGCGAAGAATAGCTGGTATTTTCCAGTCTTCAGAATTTACAGTTAGGTTGGGCGGCTGTACGTGATAGTAGGAGCTACCAAAGCTGCGTTGTTGGCAACGAATTTTGAAGTTTGAGATTTGAGATTAATATTTACCATACATTCATCTGATCTAAATCTGGCTTCACAAATCCCAGAAACTGTAGCTGCAGACTTGGACAATTGCAAAGTGTGTGCTGATCCCCAGGATCCTGATTTATTTTAAATATTGATGACGGCACTGGTCAACAACAAGATCCGAGATCTTGTGCCACTAACAAGGGAGATTGACCAGGTGATGACCACCTCGAAGGCAGTTTTGGCATGAAGCCAACCTTTTTGCCTCCTGTAAGCGATCTTGAGGCGACAGTTTTCTGAATTGTGGGCAATTCAAAATTATGTGGTCTACAGCATTGCAGACAGGCCAGCAAGGGACAGGGGTAGCGGCGACAAATGAATTTCTAGAGTTGTGGATGGCTTTCCTAGGTTTTACAACCTGTGGCATGATTCGAAGTGCAACATTGGTACGTTCAATGTTTTCAAATTTATAGCATCTTGTCTCGAAAAACTTAACAAATTGACTGCACTACTCCAGGACAGCCGAGTAATTTGCATCAGTAACCCCTAAAGCACCAACGGCATCCAAAGCGGGACCTCTTAGGCAAGACCTAAGGTGTTGAAGTTTCTCCATGCCAGCCAGTATAGGGTTTTAATCGCTGACAGTGGAAAACATCGACATAAAATATGTCGTCGAAATAGAAAACCAGAAGGCCACTCAGTTTCTGGATCTTGACGCATAGGTTAACAAGCAATCTCTCGCACTTTGCGTCCACTGAGCTCCGTTTGTACAACATACCGCATTTCAAACACAATGTCTTTGAATTGGTCACGTAATTCGAATCATGAACCAAGTTGAACGAAGCCTCTGTTTGTTGTATTAAATCCACCTTTAAATGCAGGTCATCATCATTAGGGCAAGTGACCGATTCGATAGTTAAACCTGCAGCAATTTTATTAGCGTCGACAGATATGAAATTTTCATTGCGTTTTAAAAATATTATTCTGTCAGCTGACACAGTCAGTTGTGTCCTTGTTTGACATCCTTTTTTTTTAATATCAAGCACGGAATTTTAAACCGGGCAATGTAAAATGCACGCATAACGAAATGTTACCGATCACGTCGAGGTCACCAAATGTTGAGGCAATGAACTTTTTTATTGATTTGGAGAAGTGGTGTGGCCATTTATAAATACGGTAAAGTTAATGTTTCAATTAATATTTCAGTATAATTTCAACATATTTTGCCATACGGGGTGTAATGTATAAAAAGAACGGCGGCAGTGCCCGTACCGAACCGATTAAAAATTAAAGTGCATCAGAGAAGTACCGATGTGATCAACACTTAATTTGTAAATGACTTTGCTATGCAGAAAGCAAATGAGCAAGTTTCACAAAATAAAGATTTAAACAGTTGTGCTCGCCCTCTATATGTTTAGATTTTTTTCCTTTTATTGTATGTCTTTCCAATTTTTATTGGTATACCAAAAACAACGTGACCACGCACCTCCTTCTACCTATAAAACGCCCAAAAAGTGTCACGCCCAATATCTATCGACATCCCAGATAAATGATGAAATTTCGCGCTAGTTACCTCCGGGGAGTCTTGCGGAGGTATTTTCACTCAGAAGATAGAGGAGTTATGCGGTCCAGAACGTAGCCACGGTCGTCTTGGGAGAATTTTGATCGGAGATTATGTACGTCTACACGTGTTTGCTGCTTGCACTCGACTGCCGTCGTCTTTATTCTTCGTCTTAAATAGGCTAACAGTGAATATGTGTGTATGTATTACAATGTTAAAGTTCTTAGAAATAAAGTATCTGACACAGCAGAAAGTATGAGTATGTTTATAAGTATGTATATGGAATTGTATGCGTTGCCCTGTCTGAGCGAAAAGAATGTGGTGTCAGCATTTTGGGCGGATGTCGGCGTCTGACCCGTTGTTGATGTTTATGCTGCAACTTTGTATCGCAAAGCTTCCCGGTTCGATGTCTTCTACTTGTGTAGGCGTGGTGGCTTAGAGGGAGGGGTGGTGTATGGTACCGATGGGTCGGTAACTCCTCCCCCCCCAGTTTGGAGCGACGGCCATAACGGAGGAATTGGTGGAGCGACGATTGGAAGAATGTGGTCGGGCCAGGTATGGAAGAAGTGTCCAGGTGAGTATTATGGCGACTAGGGATACGGTGAAGAGAATGTATAAGGTTGTCGAGTGTCGAAAGTTTCCTGCCGTGACGACTCGTAGCTTGTTGGATGTTGTGAGTGTATCCAGGTGAAGTTTTTCCAAGGTGAGTATGTTAATAGTGGCATTTTTTTTTAATTTCCGTATTGGTGGTAGGAAGAAGTCGGGGTGCTCTTCTGTTGATACCGCCGTGTTGTCGTAGTTTATTTCATTGATTTGTAATGTGCAATTGTTATACTTTATTATAGCTGATCCATTGATATTAGTTATGGTCTGGTTGGAGGATATGATTGGGAGGTTGTTCCCGTTAAATACAAATATGAAGCCTTTTTCCGGTTCGAACACATCGGTCGTGAGTCCCGTTTCCTTTATGTCGCAGTAGCTGGTCTTATTTTGGATAAGGTGTCCCAGGCAAGTATTATTTTTAAGATTATTGATAGAATCGATTTCACAGATGAATTGTTCTTCTATTACAGGGCATTTATACATAGTTGAAAACATACTATTATTTTTGTTATTATATATTAAGTACTTAGGTGCTATTACAAATTGTGTGGAATTTATTGGGAGTGGAATTAATCTTGCCATTTCGTAGTTAGGATTTAGAAAAATAGGAATTTTGACACTGAAAATTATTTTGTCTTGGTAATTGAGTGTGTTCATTTTTAACAGATTATAAATGTGTTGCTCGGATTTTATTGTGTAGTTTTGGGCTTCAAAAATTTGTTTGATTTTGTTTATTTCTGTCTTATCTAAAATGAGTTTTGGGATAACATTAATTTTGGCAAGCAGTGTACTTTCTATAATGTCGCTTAGGTGACTAAGTAATAAGTCTATATTATAGTTAAGCCTATTTATATATTGTAGTTTCTTTAGTTCTTCTTCGTAGTTATATATTTTTTTGTAGATTGTATTTTGAGTGTTTTCGAAGAAGTTTTTAATCAAATTCTGTTCATTGTTAATGTGTCTTGTTAAGTTTTTGAACCGTAGTTGAACTTCATCATTGAACGAGTTCTGTATTTCGAAGTTATCTGAGATAGTGGTGGACTGGCTTTTTAAGTGGTTAATTTCTGTTTCTATATTCTTTGCATCATTGGCGTCCATGTTGCCGGTGACGACTTTGACTAAACTACCTAACCCGTTAATAAGACCTCTTTTGTGGCGTGAAAAGGGTGTTAGTGCGTCTATTTTACTTTGAGTTTGGGCCAGTTTAGCATTTAGTATTGATATAGAATCGGTGAGTGTTTCATCTTGTCTTAGGGTATCGATGGTGTGGTATAATTTTTCAATACAGTTGGTGTATTCGGACAGATCGATTATGTGGCTGATTTTTTTATAGTTTCCCATCACGAGAGTTTTCCCCAGCGGCACTTTTGCTAAGAGGTTGGTGCTATTGAAGTTGTGGATGAAGATAGATTGGTATGCCCCATGGCAAGATCTGGAATGCAGGTGGAAAGGCTTAAGTCATTTGGAGGTTTGGATATTTTCCTAATTTTTGATTTGTGGATTTTTTGATTTCTTGTGGTTACTAGAGTTTTTCCTTTGTCTTTTGCTGTTCTGTGTAAGGAAAACCGTGGTGTTAATTTATTTCTCCTGTTTTCTTTTCTGAAAATTGTGCTGTTAGGTTGTACTGTTGTTGGTTCTACTCTGCTTGTGTTTAGCTTTTCTGTCCTTTGTTGGGCGTTTGTGGACAATTTTTCTTTTATTTCGGAGTATAGTTTGTCTTGGAACGTATTTAGTTTATTTAAATAGTCATGCTCATTATTGGGTATTATTGTTTTCTCGAATAAATGGGTCCTACCATTAAAAAGTTCAAAAGGGGTGTGTTTGGTGGTGGAGTGGATTGCGTTGTTATATGTTATTACAGTTTCTGACATTATTTCTTCGTGGTCTGTAGGTAGTTTGTGTTTTTTTCGTGTGTCTAGTATTATTCTGTAAATCTCTGTCAAAGAGGAGTGTAAGCGTTCTACTTGAGAATTACTTGAAGATTGCTGGAAGGATGTGACATGGAGAAGTATATCATATTGAGAGCGAAACTTGCGGAATATGTCGTTGCAGAATTCTACTCCTTGGTCGTGTATTAGTTTTTTGGGTAGTCCGAATTGACTGAAAAAGTTTTTGATTGCTTTGGTGCAATTGATACCGTTTCTATTTGGAATGGGGTAGACAGCTGCGAATTTTGAGAACTTGTCTATGATTGTCAGGTTAAAATTATTGTTAATAGTATAGATCTATATGTGTATTATGTCAAGGGGTTTCGTTGAGGTTTCTGGGGTTTCAAATACGATATTTTTTGGTTGTCTGTCGTATTTGAGCTTTAGACAGGTTTCGCAATTCCTAATTAATTCAGAGATTTTGTTTTTCATATTGGGGAAGTAGGTTTCTCGTTTGAGGTGAAGGAATGTTTCATCGATGCCTCTGTGATTGCTATTAGTGTGATATTCCTGAATGAATTTGTTTTGTTCGGGGTTTCCTACGATTTCGTGGAGAAGTGATTTGCATCTGATAATTTTAAAGTGTTTTTTGTGTGCAAAGTACGTTAAGAATGCTTTTTCGATTAATGCGGAATTATTATCGTCCGCCAAGAATGCGCAAATCCTGTTAGGTTTTAGGGTTCCTTTCAAGATTTTAGCAATATTATCGAAATCGAAAGAGGGCTGTGAATATTTTTTTCTAAGCTTTTGTTTGAATGGTGTTGTAGTTTGGCAAGACGTATTTGTATCTATTTCTAGTATGAGTTGCGTGTTAAATTCGTTAATAGGTTTTTCGGATGTGGGGCAAGGCTTAACAGTCAGTGTTTCGTTGTGGTTTAAATTTGGGTCCGCTCTACTTAAGGCGTCTGCGATTACATTTTGTGAACCTTTCTTGTGAATTATTTCGAAATTGTATTCCATGAGTTGGAGTCTCCAACGAATTATTTTCGAATTGGGTTCTTTGAAATTCATAAGCCATATTAGTGGCTTGTGATCTGTAACAATAGTAAATTTTACGCCATAAATATATGGTCTGAAGTATTTTACTGCCCATATTATTGCCAACATTTCTTTTTCTATGGTTGAATAGTTGACTTCGGTGTCGGAGAGGGTTTGTTTGAGATAGTACGGCTCCTAACGCGAAGTTACTAGCATCCGTAGTAAGAATGAATGGTCTAATGAATGCGTCTACAAAGTCTTTGTCTGTAGTAACTTGTCTTTTCCCTTTCAGCTGTTTAGTCTTGGGCTTCGTTATTCGTGCAAAGTCTCTTATAAACTTTCTATAATACCCCAGTAAGCCGAGAAAAGATTTGATGGCTTTTCTGTTGGTGGGGCAAGGAAATTTTTTGATCGCACTTATTTTGTTCGGGTTTGGTTTTATTCCGTCTTGTGTGACTATGTGGCCTAGAAATTCTATCTCTTTCCTTAGGAATTCTGATTTTGGAGGTTGTAGTTTAAAGTTTGCCGCTCTAAGTTTTTCGAATACCATTTTTATGTCCAATAGGTGTTTTTGTAGGGAAGGCGAGAAAATTATAATATCGTCAAGATAGACTAAGCAAATGGTGCCGTTAAGATCGCCAAGAACGCTGTCCATAACCCATTGAAAGGTAGCCGGTGCGTTTTTTAAGCCGAAGGGCATCCGTATGAATTCGTAGACCCCCTCGACTGTAAAGGCTGTTTTGGCGATATCTTTTGGTTTCATCTCGATTTGATGAAAACCGCTAGTTAGGTCGAGCGTTGAGAAATATTTTGCTTTGCCTATGCTATCTAATATGTCATTTATGTTTGGGATGGGGTATCTGTCCGAAATGGTTTTGTCGTTGAGTTTCCGGTAGTCTATTACAAGTCGCCATTTCCTGTTCCCTGTCCCGTCTAGTTTTTTTGGGACCACCCACACCGGGGCGCTCCAAGGGGAGTGGCTAGATCTAATAATTTGTTGGTCTAACATGGATTCGATTTGTTTTTTGACTTCTGATCTATGAACAAAAGGGTATCTGAAGGATTTTGTGTGGAAAGGAGTGTTGTCTATGGTGGGGATGGAGTGTGTGATTTTGTTCGTGAAAGTTAATGGTGTTTCTGGGTTGTAGAATATGTCGCGAAATTGTTTACATAGGGTTGTTAAAGCTGTTTTTTCTTCTGGAATGAGGTGTTCTGTTAGGATTTGTAATGGGGCTTGGAGGTATCATTATTAAGAGGTGTAGCTGATATATTAAAGAGCTCGATATGGTCGTTTTTATTGTATGGGATGGTTTCTAGGGGGTATTCTAGGTATAATAGTTTATCTGAGTCGGATTTGTTAGAGATTTCGACGTTGGCAATATTATTGTTTGATTTATATAGTCCTTCTGACAACGATAACTCATTATTTAGTTGTGTAGTACAACAATAGAATTCCCCATGATTAGTCTTTACTGGTAGTGGTAAGATAACTTTACTGTAGGCGGGGATGTTAAAAATTTTTGAAGCCTGGTTAGTGTATAAGAATATTGGGAGTGTAGACTTTGAAGTTACTAGTTGTAAGTTTACTAGGTCTATTTTTGCTTCTAGGTGTGATAATAGGTCCATTCCTATGAGGCCATTGAAATAAGAGTGAAATTTGAATTTAAGTAGGGTAATTTGACCTTCGGTTTTGAACTCGGGTGGCATTGGGAATATTGCCTTTTCTTCAATTTTGAAACTATTTAATGCTGTTGTAATTGAAGTGGATGTTGGTAGAATTGTGCACTCTAGTTGGTTTGCAGATTCTGGGTCAATGAAGGAGTTATTGGATCCTGTATCGATAAGAAATGATAAAGGGAATTTTTGTTGGAGGTTTAGAGTTATGTATGGAAGGGATGTTGCATGTGTGGTAGGATTTATGTATCCTGTTGGGTTCCTGAGGCGGGTGCCTGAAAATTTAGGTTGGTAGGGCAGTGTTGGGTGAGTTTTTCTTCTTCTATGTTGTGTAGCCCATAGTTTGTTGTTTTATTGTCTTTAAACGGGTTACTAGTTCTATTGCCGCTGTTTGATTGACGATATTGCGACTTGGGGCTTGAATAATGGTTTGAGTGGTTTTGGGTGTAAGATGAGTTACGGTTGTTGCGGTCGTTGTTGTCTCTGTGATTGTTGTTGTTATTATTATTGTAATTGTTAGTTCGTCGTTCGGTGTTGTTGTGTGTTGGGGGGTATGGGTTTCTGTTCTGGTAACAAGCCTTTTCTCTTTGACATAGCTCGTAAGCTGTTTCGATAGTCTTGGGGTCTTTCAATCTGATGACTGTTTTAAGTGGTTCTCTAATTCTTGAGATGAAGGCGTTTAAACAGACTTCGTCATATAGTGTTTTCTTGGCTTCGATGATTGTGGCCGACTGTCCACTATTGGAAGTAATGGATATAAGTTGGCTCCTAATCCTCGATAAGCCGAAGAACAATTGCCCTAGGGTTAGGTTATCTGGGAGAGATTGGAGCTCGCCTAAGAGGGTAGCTTCGCTTTTCTTGCTAGAGTATAAACGTAGTAGGTTACTTTTGATATCGTCCCATATAAGTTTGGTGTTGGCTAGGTTTAGAGCTTCGTCTGCTCTTCCAACTATTTTATTCCTAATTGCCCTGAGTGTCAGAAGTCCGTACGGAGTTTGGTCGGTACCCCTAATGAGCATGATTATTTCCTCAACGCTAGTTATATATTTGTCGAGTTGGCCTGGAGTACCATCGAAAGTCGGAAGTTCTTTAACGAAGGCTAAAATATCGATGGCACTATGTGCCGTAGCAATACTGCTAAAGCGACTGACAGTAGGTGTTAAGGTGGCGGAATTACCCACGGAGGCGTTGCCCGAATCCATATTTATAGGTTGAAGGGATGATAAGGGGTACTTTCTCTAATTACGGGGAGGGTGTTTGTTTTAGAAACTGATCGTGTAACTCTTTTTGGAAATGTGTGTGATCCTAACACGGAACGAGTTGTTTGTTTAATAGTTTGTGTTAATTTCTTTGACATTTAAGATAAAAATATGCAGTTTACGATGTACTTAATAACTCTTAATTACTTGTTTGTTGTTGGATAGTGTGTGTGTTTTCTTGTGCGTTAATTTCTGTAATATAGTGGTATTATTGTATGTATGTATAAATTGAATACTTTATTTGTGTTGAAAGAGTGAGAGTATGGGTGCATGTTCCAAAAAAAAAATTTTCTTTTGTTTATTATCATTTTTGTTCTTTTCTTTATTAAGGTGTGCAATTTATATTTGGTTTTGTGGTTTTGTATCCAGCCTTAGAAAACATACGCTTCGCCGTTCATATAGTATTATTTGTTTTTTTGGAGTGTTTGTATGTGTATATGTATTTGTTTTGGTGGTTTGCATATATATATGTACACATGTTAGTAATGATGTGGTACTTGGCCTTACTAAGCTTCGGCAGTGATTATCAGCGATTGATTTCACACAAGTACATTACACGTCACTCTTACACGTTTGTATATATGGTTTTGTTGTGTATATTTTTGTTTTATAAATTAACAGAC
>JAULCC010373098.1:2063-19399 GCA_032358795.1 Nuttallia obscurata | reverse complement strand
ATGCAGCAGTCTTAATTTTGATTTATTTAATAACCATCTTAAGGTGCGGGGAGACTGTGAATGTGGTTTCGAAAGGGCAGACGCCGAACATTATCTATTTAGGTGTCAATATTATTCAAATGCACGTCGTCAACTCTTTCGGGCCATCCACAAGTTTCAGCCACTTAACGTTCAGTTACTTTTATTTGGCTCATCTGACTAACATGACGATGATAATTTGCAAATTTTTACAGCAGTTCAATCGTACAGTCAAGATACCAACAGAGTTGCAGCTACTTCTGTATCAAACCAACACAGAGAACAAAACACATTTATCACTTCTTATGTTAAGAAATATCTTAACATTCTTCTTTCCTTTCTTTTTCTTCTTTACTGTCTCCTTTCTTGTCTCAGAAACATTAATATTATTTATTTCTGTATTCTAATACATGTTGCTTGAAACAATTTGTGCAACCATCTGCAAGATTTTGAACTATGAATCAAATTACTCAGCAAATTACCAAAAATGGGAGGGCCGTAGCTAATGTTAGACATGTTGTACAAATATAGAGCAATAACATATGTTTAAACCAAAGAAATGAAAAGTTTTACGACATCGAGAAGGCATGCCTATCACGTGCATTTATCCCTCTACACTTATTAGTGCCGAGCGCTGCCATGATTTTATCATATAACCGCAAAAAGTCCCAATGGTACCCACGACGAAAATAGCCGAAGAGCGGTACCCGAGTATGATATATCTCCATTTCTTTTTATAGATTTTCCCATTTTAGAATTTTAAGGATTCCCTGAATTGTGTCAAAACTGCTGGATATCGTGTGTATCTGAAAGAAAACTACACAATTTCAATACGTGTTCTTAATGACTGATTGGTTACTTTGGTCAGACAATACACTGCAAGGTCGGCAAATCGGCTGGAAAAAATCAGTTCGTTTCTTTAATAGTATAGATGTCTTGTAGCTGTGGCTTGTCTGTCCCCCGATAGTTGATCGATAGAAATACTGTCGTGGGTACCAGAAGAAATTGATTTGTCAAACAAATGATTAAAGACTATTATGTGACAGTTTTTCCGACACATATTTTCTCTCCCGCATCCCCATCGCAAAACCATCTATAAAGGGTTGTAGCCCTTGTACACTTTCTGGCTTAATGTCAGATTTTGCTATGACAAATAATGTATGGGTCTACCATGACAAAATTTTCTATGGTCCGTTGTGCCAGGGACATTAGAATTAAACTCAGAAAACCATGCATTCACAAAATTTAGTTGCAAAAGCGCTACCCGCAACTTGATCTTCAGAAGTTTAACATATTTAGAAAATAAATTAAACAATTTTCTTTCGGAATAAATGCAATTAAATGCATTATTTTGAGAAGAAAAAAAATAAAGATACCAACACCGGCACCATCGATTGAATTGAAAGTTATTTGCGTTCATTTTTTCTATCGATTTACGCTTTCAAAAGGCTTGAAAGGTTATGTTTCAATACATTTATTAAAATATCTTGAAAACAAAATATATACGGTCAATTCCATTTGCTTTAGTAGATAGAACACGGACTGCAGTCACAAAACTTACGTGCAACTTAAAACTTTTGCAATAAGTTTATTTGCGATTTGATCTCCAGCCATTTAACATATTTGAGACGACGATTAAATATTCTTTTAAATAACACTTTTATGTCAACATTTGAAATACGTTCTGAAGTGAAAATGTTAAGGCTACCCACTCCAACCACATCGGTTACATTTGAATTTCGGTAAAACTTCCGCTAAATAATCAAACTCACTTTCAATTTTAAGAATATGAAACATGGATTTTTAATCTTATCGTAAATATGCGAACAGATTTTTTAAGCTGAACGAGTTAACGGTCTATATATGTTTATATACAATACCGTATGAAATAAATAAAAAATTCAATGGCTATCCCCGTCAACTCCATTCCCTTCCTTAGAGAGAGCACCTAACGCCATGAGGTAAAAGCAATATGTACAACTTTAAATTGCTTTGCATCATTATTTCTGATAAAACTTAACAACATTTAACGTATTTGAGACGTTTTGCATGTATCTTTCCAAATATGTACCGATATATGAAATATGTTGAGAAGGTTCAGCGTAAAGATATCACCGCTGACACAATTTTTAGTAAGAAAAAGCTTCTTTAAAAAAGTATACCTTAAAAGTGTATAACAAAAACAGTGAAATTCACTAGTACAATCTTTGTAAAAGGAAAATGAATCTATGGAAATTGATAATCTAGGCATTGTTTTACCAGATTTCGGATAGGTCAAACAGAAATAACCAACCATAGGCAGCTTTTTTTATATGCCAAATCAGTTTCCATCGAACTGAATAAAATAAGAGTAATCAGGGACGCTCATCCAGACCACTCGCACACGGTGACCCCTTTATATATTCAATACAAATGAGGTAAAAAAATGAGGGAATTTTCGAGCCATCTTATGCGTAGCGCTTTCATAACCGGATTGAACCAGCCGCACTTGAAGACGACGTTTTTCCGCCTCAGACGATATATTTAAAGTCCCGACAGCCCGCCACTACATGGGCATCGTCATTGTGTTTCTTTACCTACATGTTTAAACTTGCTTATGACATCACCATATTCAAGTTCGTACATGTTTATCTACATGTTTGATTAAATACATCGGGAATCTTGAGCTTTTATCAATTATGTTAGGCTAGGAAATGTTGAAGTGCATAAGATGTTAGGAGCATATGTAGATAATACACTAAAATGGCATGTGCAACTCGATAATGTTTGTAAAATTCTGTATAAGCAAATTGCTCTTCTAAAAATATATTTCCTCACACCTGATTGAAACGATTGTTTTACCATGCATATATTCTGCCAATTTTTGATTACGGCTGTTTAGTATGGGTTAGGGGCACAAGTTTGCATGTGAATAAAATAAATAACTTACAGAAAAGGATTGCAAAAATCATATTTGGTAAATCAAACGAACTTGCTCAAAAGGGATATTTGAAGAATTAGATTGGCTCAACTTTTCGGATAGATGTAAATACCACTCAGCAGTTTTAATGTACAAGACTTTGAATAACATGGCTCCATTGTATATGTCAAAAATAATAACATTTTCAGATAATACTGTGTATATGTTAAGATCAATGACACACAAAGATATGTATAAAAAACTAGACCTCGTACTAATTATTTAAAATCGTCCTTTTTATACTTCGGGAAGAACAGTTTGGAATGATATACCATTGGAAATACGCGAATCAGAAAACATTCATACATACAAAATCAGGCAGCACCTCATAGGAAATTGTGTTAGATAATGCAAATACAAATGATGGTATTTTCAAATTTATATGCAACTCAGACTGAAAGTCAAAAAATGAAACATCATCATCATATCATTGTCTTCATCATCTTTTCATCATCATCGTAATCGTATCATCATAGTCATAATCGTCTTCTTTACCTGCATTTAGTTGACTGGTATATTTACCATTTTGTTTCAGAGGACCACATTGAAAATTAAGAACTGTAATTTTGTACATGAGTTTTATATGTTACCTTTTCAAGATAAATATATAATTATATTATTGTTATTATTTTATTAATATTAGTATTATTAACGGGCTTGGATTTATACCGTCAAAGTGTTTTTGTATGGTATCTTTTAAAATGCTCGTCAGTAATTGAAAAAAATGTTTTTGATTTTTTTTTTCATTTTCTCTTCTGTTGTATTATATAAGCGCTTCATTCAGTTTATATGAGCCTCGAGTCATACAAGGTTAACTTAATTATAAATAACCTGACATAATAAAGCACTAGTGTAAAATTCTTTAAGCAAAGAAGTATTTGCTTGTATCTACCTAATTTTTAAGACAGTTGAGTTCTGTATCCGCCTTTGAACTATGGTACATGCGTTATAGATGTTCAAACAAACGCTTTCTTCTAACAAGTATAACATAATTATATGATGTAAAACACGGTACACCTTGATATTTATCCATACGATAAAACATTTGCATTTATCATTCAAAATTATCAATTTTTACTTTCTATTATTTTCTATGGCGTAATTATCAGATGTTTGAAAAAACACACTCTTTCTGTCTCTCTTTTTTTCTGTCTCTCCTTCTCTGTCTCTCCCACTCTCCATTTTTCTCTCTCATATATGATTTATGCCGGCTGCTTTTAAACTTATTGTAAAAGAAAATAAATGAGTTAACCCGTTAATTTCAATGAATCAAATGAGTCATTGTATACTGCACGCAATTTGTCTTAAATGTCGAAAGGTGATAAAACCTTATTTTATGTTTTTCAATCCCTGCCGAATTGTCTGGTAACTAAAAAAGGCAGGTAAATAAAACATATATAGCAATTGTCGTTAACGGCTTTCTTAAGTCTCAGTTAACGCTAATGAAGAAGTTGATGTAACTATGTGCAAACAAAAGCAGCAGTTTGATAGTCTTATGGACACAAGTACCTATAATAAACAAACCCCAGCACTTTCTTTACTTTAATTTCTTCTTTTAAATGAAAACATTTCTAAGACAAATAGGACGTTATAAAATGTATAGAACATTTTCTGATATTAAGTGCTATGTGCTTTGCTTAGTTATTGTTTAAATGCAGACTATGAAAATTAAGTGAACCCTCTAATAACATTCTCTTTCTGTGGCATTAACTTCGAAACTTGCAAAGTCTGAACTCCAGCAGGAAGCATCTCATAAAAGAGCTTTTAGAACGAGTTGTCATTTTATAAAAAATGGGTAATAAAACAAATCGGGCCTTTTTGCTTAAGTTAACCTTATTGACGTCAATGTTAGTGAGTTTAGTGCTTTCTTTATATATACTATACCAAACCATGTTCAAAAAGACCGCCCATTAGTAAAGCGTACGATTCCGGTGCAGGAGGCTGCGGGTTCGATCTCCGTCCGGGCTCATTCAAGTTGGTAGCAATGGCACAACTTCCTTGGCGCTCACGATTTAGGGTCAGCATTACAACTGGTTTGTCGGTGTCAGGATAAACAGATAGATCGGGGGTTCAGCCCCATGTGTATCAGCGCTATACAATGGACACATAAACGAACAGAGAATGTTACAGAAGAGTTCTCAGTGTCCGCTCTTCGCTATCTCACGGACGTCCATTTAGTCCTAGATGGCAGAAAATGACATTATTATGAATCAACCAAAGAAACTGAACTGTATGACGTCTATAGTAATTCGATATCTAGTTACTACCATACTACAATCTATATACCGTTGTGGAGCTGTTAAGGACACTGGCTTGTAATAGTTCAGTCCATCACCGCTGTGAGTTTGAATTCAGGCCCGGTGCTTATTAACATCTTACCTTGAGTATGATAACGTTCTCAGGTATCTGGTTCCGTGATTATAAAATACTTTCATGCTCTACACAATTTGAGCATGGAAGTAATTTTGCTGCTATTACTATTTGAGAATAAAGATATCCATGTGAATATTAACATGTATAAGTATATGCCCTATGAATAAAAGTTGAATATATATTTTAATTTAATTTACGAAAGAAGCATTTGATGTTTTAAACATTTGAACTCTGAACATGAACCTGAGTTGAGCATGACAACAGTTGTATAAGCATTGAACCAGATTTGTCAGATTTGAGCATATGTTTCAAGCCAACCAATAGAAATGCCAGAATCTGAGCACAAACTCAAATCTGAGCAAAAAGATTATTGAGTACTTTCTTAAACTCGACATCAAATGTTAATAAGCACCAGGCCAGGTTTGGGCACATTTAAGTTTCAAAGCAAATTACCCGTCTAGACTCACATCGTTTATAGCAAACATAATCTATATTACGACTTGTACAAAGTACATAATCTTATCAATTGGAATATATGATACGCATATAGTATATAATACATCTAAGTAGAACATCTTAGAAATATGAAAATATAACAAATATCAGTAAATTATATACTTAATCATGTATTGTAAGTATTACTCTGTGTTTGTTATGAAGTCTTGATTTAAAAACATAAGAAAAACGTGCTGAAGTATTAGGAATTAAAGAAAATATCTCTTTTATATGAAGCATTAAGCTCACTGCATACGCTAGCCGCACAGATCGCAAGCTTATTTCAACTAATTGTATTTCAATTGATTATCTAATTTGCATAATGTCGTGATTTAATATGTCTGTCTCAGTTTCGTCCTTAAGCACAACATGGCATTGCCATTCAGACAATCTGTGTCATATCACAGCAACGGTAGAAACATGATAAACATTATGATGTAGACATCTGTGAGAAAATAAAATTGAAATAAAAATCTATAAAATAAATGGTCTGTCTTGGTATGTAACTATACTGATGGAAAAAAAGTTTAGCATTTTTTTACGACTTCGTTTTTCGTCTATAAATCAATGTGACTAAACGTTTCCGTATTAACAAATTGTGCCCATTCATTGGACAGCATGATTTCACTTTTTTAAAAACTACATCATTATGTCAGCGTGAAACGTAACTTTCACGAAAATAACGTGCAGTATGTGCACAGCAAAATGGACGAACCTCCGCGGGTCACATAGTACACATTTCGTTAGCTTTTTTTACCGTAAGCACAAAAAGTGTGCAAAATCTTTGAGAAATCAATGATGGGACGTCAGCCTGGAATGACGTTAGAATAACGTCAGAGAGACATCGGTATGCTTACTGCTGGCATGTCGGCAAGAGACGTCGCTCGGCATTTCCTTGCCATGAATCGACAATATGTCGCCTGAGGAACAGATTTCAGCAAACATGAAACGTTGCGGACCGACCCACGTAAAACCACGCCGCGGAAAGACCGTCTTCTAACAAAGTTGACCGCCCGGTTAGCTCAAGTGGTAGAGCGTCCGCTTTCGGTGCGGGAGGCCGCGGGTTCGATCCCCGGCCGGGTCTTACCAAAGACTTTAAAAAATGGTAGTAATGGCCTCTCTTTTTCACGCTCAGGATTTAGAGTTAGCCTTACGACTGGCTTGTCGGTGTCAGGATAAAGTGACAGGCCGGGGTTAAGCCCCCACGTGTATCAGTGGGCACGTTTAAGAATCATAGTTCTCTACAGAAGAGTTCTGTTCTGTTATATGGTTATTTTGACCTTATTTCAATCCTCTAACGATTAAATCGATTGTTAAATCTAACAGTCTCGTATTATTTACCCTTTCTGCCATTGTTAAGCAATAATAAAACTGCTTTATATAAGTTGTAAATTCAGTCCTGTTTAAATAAACTTTTCCAAAATATTGTAAAATATTTTAAAAATTTGAATTTAAGCAGTGCATTTTTAGACCTAGCACCTCTAGATTTAAATGCTGTTTTATGAAAAGCAGTGGTATATAATATCCTTCAAAAAACTCAACTGGAACGGATAAGTATTGATTTATGAAGGTGTAAAGTAAAGGAGCATTACGACCCAATGTCACCTACAATGTTCCGTAAATAACAGTCAAGGTTGACTCAACCACAAACCTCAGTCCACAATTAATCAAATCTTTACAGACAAATATACAAGTTTATCCATTTTAAATTCTGTGAGTGTATAATTTATCGTTTTAATTATAGATATATACAGCTGAGACATGACAGAAACCTTTAGATTGACATTTTAAAGTTATGTGGCAGTTTATAAATAGAGCAGATTGCATGAAAACACACCAAGTATGTTTCGTTTTATATAAATAAATATATTTCTGATAATTTATACGTTTTTTGTTTCGGAGCAGATGGTCCCAATGTCAATAAGGATTAGTACAGTTGAGACTTGTTGAGATCACCTGAGCTGAAAGCTCAAGGTGAACTATTCTGACTACTCACCGTCCGTCGTCTGTCGTCCGTCCGTCCGTCGTCCGTCCTTAAACATTTTTCTTTGAATGACTTTTTCACCTGAACCACTGACTGGAATTTGTCCAAACTTTGACTGAACATAATAACGCCAACATTTCTTAATTTTATACAAATGGTTTCGCTCCGATGCACAACATGGCCGCCAGAGCTTACAATAGAGAAAACTTCTTCTCTGAAACCATACAGACTAGAGCTTAGATATTTTGTGTGTACTATCATATATAGGTCATTACCAAGTTTGTTGAAATGGTAACCCTAGGGTAAAATTTGGCCCCACCTTAGGGGGCCTTATTTTACATAGACTTATATAGTGAAAACATCTTAAGCTCTGAAATCATTCAGACCAGCACTTAGATATTGTGTGTTTAACATCATGTAAAGGTCCTTTTCCAAGGTTGTTCAGATAGTGACCCTGGGGTCAAACTCTGATTAACCCTTGGGGTGGAGGGTCTTACTATTCATATATTTATTTGGCGTAAACTTTTTAACCTCTGAAACTATACTGACTGGCCTCAGATTTCGTGTGTGTAAAATAATACATATGTTATTAACCAAGTTATAGGACATACATAAAACATATTTATAACTGAAACCATACATGCCAGAGGGATCTCTGTTTATTGTCGATCTGCTTTTAACCAAACTTCACAGGAATGTCTCTTAAATACCAGTGGTTCTCATTCAAACAAATAACGTAGACTGATAAGGTGTTTCATTGACTGCCCATTCCCTGCAGTTTCCATTCTTCCAAGGCTTTATCAAATTATTCCTGATATTTTGAAATACGCTTTTGCTACTATATATATTATCCCTCAGGGGATCAATTTGAGTGCCATCTTGGCAACCTCTTTTCTATTTCGCAGACAAAAGTATTCTACTCTGCAGTGAAGAATGATTTACTCATGTATGTAAAATTAATTTTAATTCGTCTCCAACGGTATTTTAACCATTTCATTTATTTATTAAAGGCCTGTCACTTTTAGGGGTTAGAAAATTATATAATTCAGTATGGCGTATTTTCCCGAATAAAACCGATTTGAAGTTATTTTAGTTGTCTATGCTCAAATAGGTACATGTATATGCACTGTGAAAAGAAAGTTAATTAAATTTGATCTGAATCGATTTCACTTGAAATCTCAAATCCATGTTACATGTTACACCAGTTTACCGATGACGTCTTTATACCCATGGCATCATCTTCTAATATCAACAAATATAGTCCATGTAGTTTATTGTTAAGGAGTCGACAAAAAGCAGTAATGGGGTATGTGGCTAACCCTCTACAGAGACATGGTAATATTGATAAGGGGGCGAGGCGTAATAATAAGGACACTCGGCTAACGGCCAGCCCTTTATCAATTTTACTGATCCCCATATGTCTGTAGAGGGTCAGCGACAAACCCAATAGTTAAAAACTTGCTCGGACATATAACTGAGTTTCAACTGTATAGATGTAAACACACACACACACACACACGCGCGCACACACACACACACACACACACACACACACACAAATACAAACACAAACACACACACACACAATTTGCTTTTTTCTATTTGCCAAATGTAACAGAGTTTTTAACTGTGAAACGATATATAAATGTAGAACAGTTTCTAATTACAAGCTCTGTATGAATAAGTTTCTTTCTCAGCGTTATACTCCTTCTTATTCTACGCATCGATTTACTTTGATCCAGTGCTTCAAATGGAAGTTGGTTGATGTTTGTTTACATATTTCTGCCGTCATATATATATGTTATATGTGCCAAGGGAATATCTGTCCGTATTTTAACTGTCAAGAAGCTTATAAGGTAATAAAGAGAACGCATTATTGGTATACAAGTCGTTAACAAGGACGACGATTTAACACGATAATTTATATTCCAAGTCAGGTTCTTGTACTACTTCTCTTAAAATAGGAACATCACATCCCTAGAGTCATACGCGAAATATTTGGAAAGATTATATATGAAGTGTAATTATATGGCAAAGTCATAGCCAAAGTAAAGTTCTTTGGGACAAAATCTAAGTACAAAAAGGGGCATAACTCGGTCAAATACGACCTTGACGTCCACAATTAGGCTGCATTACAGAAACCTGAAATCGTAAGCAAACTATTTTGAAAGATTGAGAAGAAATATTTATAAATAGCAAAGTTATAGCCAATTTGATTTTTATTTTTACAAAATCTATGTACAAAATGGGGCATTACTCTATCAAAAATGACTATGGCCTACACAATTTGGCTACGTCAAATCCTTGAAGTCATAAGTATTTTGAAAGATTAAAGAAGAAATGTCAATAAATGGCAAAGTAATAGCCAAAGTTAAGTATTTCGGGACAAAATCTAAGTACAAAAAAGGACATAGCTCTTTCAAATATGACCTTGACCTACAGCATAAGGCTACATTCCGTCTCTGTTGTCTTAAAAATAATTTGGAAGATTGAAGAAAACATATTGATAGATTGCAAAGTTATATCCACAGTTAAGTTTTTCAGTACAAAACGGGCCATAACTCTCCAGCAACTTGACGAATATGAATGAGCATCTAAACCTCACAGGATCTTATGACAAAAAATATGTAAAGTTTGACATTCATTGGATTAGCAGTTCTTTGTAAATACCTTGTGACAAAGTTTTTGTGACAAAACTTGATGAATATTAATGAGCATCGAAATTGCACAGGTTTTTACGGCTACAAATATGTTTAAATTTTGCCTTTTATTGGATAAGCCGTTCTTCAAAAAGACCCTGTGACAAAGGTCTTCCGCCGTCCGCCGCCCAGTGACCGCTTCCCGCCGCCCGCTGTGAGTGTTAACAAAAAACGTCCCATTTGAAGATGGGCGTATAACAACGTTAGAAATACTTTTGCTATCGGCCAAACGTAATTGCCTTGTAATAATACGGGCACGTATCTGGTTATATAACAACTCTTTCAGCTTTTCACAAAACTTTTCAAAATCAGGATCCAGATAAAATGTATAATTTTGATTTTCTATATTATCGCTTGGTACACGTGATCCAGAATGTGTGGAAGACTACGGTTATGAACTTAAAATAACATATGAATTATGGATGAAAAAAGGTGAAATATTGATTCGATCCTTGTAAAATCATGATCAACTTTTAGATCAACCCTTCTAATGCAAGTTTTTGAAAAATAAAACTCGTTTGTATATAGGAAATAATTTATATTTGACTTTCTGTAACAGTGGTTAAATATCTTAAATTTCAAAGACGAGATGTTTAATATGTTAAAATCTATTTATTTGATCGTGATCCTAATCCCGATTTTAAATGTTATGTGAACATAAGGCCAGGTTAAAACTAGATAGTTCTACCGATCTTCAACAAACTAACTAGATAGCTTACTGTATGGTTTACGGATTCGTTTCATGTTAACCTTTTTGTCGCTATTGGTGAGATATTGATCTCATCAAAATCCAAATTGTTTGAAATCCCTTTTCTGTTTTTGAACAAAAAATCAATAAATATTCATTTTGAACATTGAGACGGACAGCAAGATATACAGACGACAATTATTTGGGACCGAAAGGGTTTATGGATGTTCACGTTACGTATGACTGTCAAATGATTGCCGTTGTAGTTGTCATTTTATGTCGACTGATGAAAGGAAGCAGTTTGTTTTTCAGATAACCCACCAGTAGTAGTAGTAGTAGAGGCCGGTACCCTAGGTGATTTTCTCTACTTTATGTTCTTTTTAAAGCCGCCATTTTGTTTGTTCTTTTGTTGATAGAATTTTTGAGGATCTCATAAGTACGATCATCTATAGCGAAACATCACATCATTTCACCGGCTACTATGGTTTGGATCGTTAGACCAGTTTAATATTTGTATGAGAAAGTGTACAAAGCGAAGTTAAGATGGAGTGACACCGTCTAGTGGGAGGTTCTGACCCTGAAATGCTGCCATCCTCCTAGAACGGATATGCAAGTCAGCTCTGTATACCGTATGTATGTCATCTTAAAACATGATGACGTTAATTGCTATTTTAAAATACATTCATGACGTAATCGTTATTAGTAATTATTACGATTACAGACACGTCTGTTACGCTATAATCACTCCCAGAATAGGACCTAGTCTTGCTTTCTTTGATCTAAAGCTAAATCTCGTCGGCTTCTAAGGCAAGCTATAATTAAACCCGGTATAGGATCGTCAAAATTTCCCTCCTCCAAAATACAAATCAATTCGGCGGCTTTATACAGAACATAATACAATGTGATCTAGAGTGACACCCAGAAGAGTCATGCTTACCTTAATTTCAAAATAAATCAAGTCGTCTCCCATGGCCAGCTATAGATAGATCCCGTATGAGATTGTCAAATATTCCCTCACCAAAAATACGAAAAGAAAACAATGGCGGTTTTATACAGAACATATCAACTTAACTAAAAAATAACTGTCTTTTACTACAATTAAACTATCCTAGATCATGGGACGGTCGATACAGATTACACAGCGTAACACTCTCGCTGAGTTGTACTACGCATGACTTGCACGCTGTCAATTTCAGGTTTTTACCATCTTTAACGTGTTGACTTATAGCGGGGTCATTTCAAGTGCAGTTTTTATGCAATCACAAGCAGACTTAATCAAAAATAAAACAAAACAGTTTGGAAATCAGAATTAATGGTGAGATGCCACGTCTTTCTGAAAATCAAAGAAATCAGACAAACGGCATGTTAAGAGCTGGCGCGTCAGTAATTGCTGTTTCCGGCTTTTGGTGTAACGCAATTATGTAACCGTTTTGTCCCTGAGACGGTAACTGCACGTTGACATGGGATCACTGCCGAGACAATAAGAAACCGTCTGAGGCAGAGTCACGCCCCTTTACGTGCCTGCAGACCTATACCGGACAGATCTTAACTGCACGTTTCTGGCCCAGAATAACGTCAACGTCTTGCCAAGGCTTGCCGTGTTTCCTGATCTTAACCCAAAATAACATATCTGGGATAAGTTGGAACGACGGGTTAGGAGTAACCACCAAATAAACAACGTATACGACCTAAAACGGGCTTAATTACACAAATGGCAGGGCATCCTTAATGACGTCATCCGACGCTACACAAACTCCGTGTGAAGTCAAATACCTATCTGCATCAGAAGTAACGGCGGACACACACGCTATTAACATGTATTACTGCAGAATGGCATACCAACGAGGCCGGCAAAGCGTCTTAAACACACCTGAAGAATCACTTTAAATTTTAATTACAGTTCTATTTCTCTCTGCATAAAGCCAGGCCAACATTCATTACAGATCTATTTCTCTCTACATAAAGCCAGGCCAACATTCATTTCAGATCTTTTTCTCTCTACATAATGCCAGGCCAACATTCAATTCAGATCTTTTTATTTCCCTACATAAAGTCTGGCCAACATTTATTTCAGATCTGTTTCTCTCTGCATAAAGCCACGTAAACATTCATTACAATTCTATTTCTCTTAGCATTTAGCCAGGCCAAAATACATAACAGATCTTTTCTCCCTGCATAAAGCCAGGCTAACATTCATTCCAGATTTTTTTCACTCTACATTTAACCAGGCCAACATTCATTACAGTTCTATTTCGCTCTACATAAAACCAGGCAAACATTCATTACAGTTCTATTACGCTCTACATAAAGCCAGGCTAACATTCATTACAGATCTATTTCTCTCTGCATAAAGCCAGGCCAACATTCATAACAAATTTATTTCTCTCTGCATAAAACCAAACAACATTCATTACAGTTTGTTTTTCACCCTGCATAAAGCCAGGTTAACATTCATTACAAATTTATCTCTCTGCATAAAGCCAGCTCAACATTATAACATTTCTCTTTCTCTGCATAAAGCCAGGTCAATATTCATTACTGATCTTTTTCTCTCTACATAAAGCCAGGCCAACATTCAATTCAGATCTTTTTACTTCCCTACATAAGGGCAGGTCA
The DNA here is from genome assembly GCA_032358795.1 of Nuttallia obscurata. Lineage (NCBI taxonomy): Eukaryota > Metazoa > Mollusca > Bivalvia > Cardiida > Psammobiidae > Nuttallia > Nuttallia obscurata. The sequence goes on along the minus strand of JAULCC010373098.1, from coordinate 5,567 downwards.
ACATTTATTTCAGATCTTTTTCTCTCTGCATAAAACCAGGTCAACAATCATTAATGTTTTATTTCTCTCTGCATAAATCAAGGCCAACATACGTTATAGTTTTATTTTATCTCAGCATAAAGCCAGGCCAATATTGATTACAGTTCTATTTCTCCCTCATAAAGCCAGGTCAACAATCATTAATGTTTTATTTATCTCTCAATAAATCAAGGCAAACATTCATTACAGTTCAATTTCTCTCTGCATAAAGTCATACCAACATTCATTACAGTTCTTTAGTACTGCAAAAAGCCAGGCCAACATTCATTACAGCTCTTTTCCATTCATTACAAATCTTTTCTCTCTGCATAAAGCCAGCCCAACATTCATAAAAGTTCTATCTCTCTCTGCATAAAGCCAGACTAACATTCATTACAGTCCCATTTCTCTCTGCATAAAGCCATGCCAATATTCAAAACAGATCTTTTCTCCTATAAAGCCGGGCAATCATTCATTACAGATCAATTCATCTCTACATTAAGCCAGGCAAATATTCATTTCAAATCTCTTTCTCTGCGTACATCCAGGCCAACATTCATTACAGATCATCTTCTCTGCGTACATCATGGCCAACCTTCATTTCCGATCTCTTTCTCTGCGTACATTCAGGCCAATATTAATTACAGGTATATTTCTCTTTGCATATAGCCAGGCCTATATTCATTACAGTTCCTGTTCTCTCTACATAACGCAAGACAAACACATTACATATCATCTTCTCTCTGCATAAAGCCAGGCCAACATTCATTACAGTTATATTTTTTTCAGCATAAAGCCAGGCCAACATTCATTACAATTCTTTTTCGCTCTACATAAAGCAAGGCCAACATTCTTTACAAATCTTTTTCTCTTTGCATAAAGCCAGTCCAACATTCATTACAGATAATCTTCTATCTTCATTAAGCCAGGCCAACATTGGTTACATTTTTTTTCTCCCTGCATAAAACCAGGCCAACATTCATTACAGATCTCTTCATCTCTACATTTAGCCAGGCCAACATTCATTTCCGATCTCTTTCTCTGCCTACATCCAGGCCAACATTCATTGCAGTTATATTTCTCTTCTGCATTCAGCCAGGCCAACATTTATCACAGTTCCTTTTCTTTCTACATAAAGCCAGATTTTTTTCTCTCTACAGAAAGCCAGGCAAATAATCATTACAGTTCTATTTCTATTTGCATAAAGCCAGGCCAACACTTATGACAGATGTTTTCTCTCTGCATAAAGTCAGGCCAAAATTCATTACAGTTCTATTTTGCTCAACATAAAGCCAGGCTTTCATTCATTACCGATCTATTCATTTCTACATTAAGCCAGGCCAACATTCATTGCAGATCATTTTCTCTCTGCGAACATCCAGTCCAACATTCATTTCAGTTATTTTTTCTCTGCATAAAGCCAGGCCAACATTCCTAACAGTTCCTTTTCTCTCTTCATAAAACCAGACAAACACATTTCAGATGTTTTTCCCTCTGCATAAAGCCAGGCCAATATTTGTTACAGTTTTATTTTTTCTCTGCATAAAGCCAGGCTATCATTCATTACAGTTCTATTTCTATTTGCATAAAACCAGGCCAACATTTATGACATATCTTTTCTCTCTGCATAAAGCCAGGCCAAAATTCATAACAGTTATATTACGCTCTACATTAAACCAGGCCAACATTCATTACAGTTCTATTTCGCTCTTCAGAAAGCCAGGCCAACATCCATTACATTTTTATTTCTCTCTGCATAAACCAGGCCAAAATTCATATCTGTTCTTTGTCGCTGTTCATAAAAACCAGTCTGTCATTCATTACAGTTCTATTTCGCTCTTCATAAAGCCAGGCCAACACCCATTACATTTTTATTTCTCTCTGCATAAACCAGGCCAAAATTCATTACTGTTTTTGTCGCTGTTCATAAAACCAGTCTATCATGCATAACAGTTCTATTTCGCTGTACATAAAGCAAGGCAAGCATTTATTATATATCTTTTTCTCTGTGCATTAACCCAGGCCAACATTCATAACAGTTCATCTTCTCTGTGCATAAAGCCAGGCCAACATTGGTTACAGTTTTTTCTCTCTGCATTTAACCAGGCCAACATTCATTACTGATCTTTTTTCCTCTACATAAAGCTAGGTCAACATTCATTACATATTTATTTCTCTCTGCATAAAACCTAAAAACATTCATTACACCTTTATTTCTCGCTGCATTAAGCTAAACCAACATCGATTACAGTTTTATTTCTCTGTCCATAAATACAGGCCAACAAATGTTACAGTTTAATTTCTCTCTGCATAAAGCCAGACGAACATTCATTACTGATCTCTTTCTCTCTGCATAAAGCCAGGCCATCATTCATTACAGTTTTATTTCCTTCTTCAAAGAGCTAGATCAACATTCATTACAAATCTATATCTCTCTGCATAAAGCCAGGTCAACAATCATGAATGTTTTATTTCTCTCTGCAGAAATCAGCGCAAACATGCGTTACAGTTTTATTTCTCTCTGCATAAAGCCAGACCAATATTGATTAAAGTTCTATTTTCTCTGCATAAAGCCAGGTTAACAATCATTAATGGTTTATTTCTCTCTGCATAAATCAAGGCCAACATTGTTTACTGTTCTATTTCTCTCTACATAAAGCCAGACCAACATCCATTACAGTTGTAGAGTACTGCATAAAGCCAGGCCAACATTCATAATAAATCTTTTCTCATTGCATAAAGACTGGCCAACATTGATTACAGATCTTTTTCTTTCTGCTTTAAGCCAGGCCAACATTCATTACAGATCTTTTTCTCTCTGCATAAAACCAGGCCAACATTGATTACAGTCATATTTCTCCCTGCATAAAGCCAGACCAACATTCATAACAGTTCTAAAGTACTGCATAAAGCCAGGCCAACATTCATTATAGCTTTTTTACTCTCTGCATAAAGACAGGCAAACATTGATTACACATCTATTTCTCTCTGCATAAAGCCAGGTCAACAATCATAAATGTTTTAATTCTCTCTGCATAAATCAAGGCCAACATTCGTTACAGGTTTATTTCTCTCTGCATAAAGTCAGACCAATATTGATTACCGTTCTATTTTTTTTGCATAAAGCCAGGTCAAAACTCATAACTGTTTTATTTCTCTCTGCATAAATCAAGGCCAACATTCGTTACAGATTTATTTCCTTCTGCATAAAGCCAGACCAACATTCATTATTCATCCATTGTTTTTGCATAAAGCCAGGCCAACATTGATTAAAGTTCTTTTTCTCTCTGCATAAAGCCAGGTTAACAATCATTACTGTTTTATTTCGCTCTGCACAAAGCCAGGTTAACAAACATAACTGTGTTATTTCTCTCTGCATAAAGACAGACCAACATACGTTACATATTTATTTCCTTCTGCATAAAGCCAGACCAACATTCATTATACATCCATTTCTTTCTGCATAAAGCCAGGCCAACATTGATT
>JAULCC010372766.1:0-11530 GCA_032358795.1 Nuttallia obscurata | reverse complement strand
TTTTTTATCACATGACAATACAACAAGAGGTTAATAAGATTTTTCTTATTGATTTTGTGACGTCATCGGTTCTTATAGCGATGTGTGATAAAAACCTTTACAAATTTTGAAACTTTGCAGAAATAACGTTTTGGATTGCGGAAAAAAGAAAGGGCTAAAGCAGACAATGTAGCGTCAGGCTTAACTTCATGAGTGTTCGATATCAACTTGAATATGAATAAAGCAAACACAAAAACGTAACATTTAAAAATTACAGTCATTTAAAGTAATCATTTATGGAAAACTTTAGCTGAATACCTTAACATACAACATAAGTGTTCCTGCATCCTATTATCCTGCACACTATTATATTAAACAACTTTATGAAATTTCGTTTTTTCACACTCTTATATAAACAAGAGGGCCATGATGACCCTAGAGGCGCTCACCTGAATATGGTAGCCTTAACCCCTGGGGCCTTGGTTTTTTAACTGATCAAAATAATTTTAGCATTCTTTTTAGAGTGTCATCCAAGAAACATTTATGCCAAATTAATTTCAGATCTGGCATCTAGTCTTGGAGAAGAAGATTTTTTAAAGTTTTCACTATATACATATATGGAAAACTGACTCCGCCCCCTGGCTGCCATGTTTTTTTTACAGATCAAAATGATTTGAACAACCTTTCTAAAGGGTCACACAAGGAACATTTGTGCCAAATTATTTTCAAATCTGGTCTCTTGTTTTGGAGAAGAATATTTTCTAAGTTTTCACTATATACATGTATAAAAAACTAACTCCGGCCCCTGACGGCCATGGGTTTTTTTATAGATCAAGATAATTTGAACAATTTTTGTAGAGGGTCATCCAAGGTACATGTATGCCAAATTATTTTCAAATCTGGCCACTAGTTTTGGAGAGAAGATCTTTAAAGATTTTCCTTGCTGTTGCCATGGCAACCAGAATTCTGCATGGAATCTAATTCTTTGAACAATTTTAAAAGAGGATCACCAAAGGAACATTTTGGTAAAGTTTTTTTTTTTTTTAAAATTGGCCAAGTTGTTTAGGAGGAGATGTCGTTTGAAGCAAATGTTGACGGACGGACGGAAGACGGACGGACGGACGGACGACGGACAAAGGCCGGTCACAATAGCCCACCATGAGCCTCTGGCTGAGGTGAGCTAAAAACTAGCTGAACATATTTTTACTGGAATAGTATTATGTCTTACCACCATCAGCAGTTTTAACTATTATTGCTCGTCTAATAAAATTTTATATAAAGTTAAAACGAATCTGATATTCATTTTTTCACATGACAATACAACAAGATGTTAATATGATTTTTCTTATTAATGTTGTGACGTCTTCGGTGCTTATATGTAACGTGTTGTTTGTGTAAGAAAACACGTGATGATTATATTACGCCGGAAATAAGCAACAGCATTTGATAAAAGACTATACGATAATATGAGGACGTATTTTGCTTCACTTTTGCGATAAGTGAAATTAATGTTCAAACATTACAACGAATGATTTCATATAAACTTTTATCACAGAGCTACACCATACCAATTATTCCAAGTTAACCTTACCTCAGTGCGCCAAACAAGGTTAGCTTAATGTATATTCACACTTTCACGCTTTAATGCGTAAGTTTCCCGTGTATGAATCGTACAATCTGTTTCTATATCCATAGCTCTCCAAGCAAAAACCGCGACCAATGGTTTGAAAGAACACCACGTCCAGGTATTATATCAGTTAATGGCGAATATGATTAAATGGAAGCTGCATAATGTTTTCATAGTTAAATCGATAAACAGATATACATCGGTGTACATCGGTGTGTCCTGTTAGTAAATCATGCCAATTAAGAACATAAAAAGTGCGATACAGTAATTGGATGGGGCTCATTTATTTCTCGCACTTCTCGTATCGACGGTGTATAATAAACACGAGCAACTAGGCTTATATTCAATATTTTGCTTTTACCACTATGTGTATTGTGATGATAAGTTCCGAAGAAATCAAGATACAATTTTACCGTTAACTCCAAGAATGGAATTTGCAATGGTGTTTACTTTAGGAAAAATTAAACACTAAATGTAACCCTTTCAACCGCAAATTAACGAATGTCGCTTGGTAAAATCATCGTTAATTTTTTTTAATAAGCCAAAAGAAGATTATTTGGGAACGGCATTGGATGGACCGGTGAGCAGTGTACACTCGTCACATTCTGCAAATTTAGTCCTGAATGTTGACTAACCTTTAGCCTGCTAAAGGCGAACGTGGTAGAATTCGCAAACAGCTTGGATCCATATTAGACGCCGAGAAGCTTCTGAAGTACAAATGTATAGTGCATGTTATGTCGGTTGAGGATTTGCAAACTAGTGATTTGTCCCGATCAAAGGCTTTACATATAGGAACATTTTGTTCCTCCGTTTCTGGCGTATTTTCTAAGGGAAGTTTGGTCATTTTAATCATGATGTCAAACAAAGACCTGTATACAAGCAAATTAGGCGTACAATATTTTATACACGGCGTTTTGAATTACACTAGATACGAAACGAACTTTACCTGTCGCGAAGTTTCTTACTGCATTATAAACGGTTGTTTTATAAACGGAACTATATGCGTCATCCCAATGACAGTTTCACAATAAATGTAACACAAGATGCTCACAAAATGATGCTCAGGCAAAACGAATGAGAGAAGAAGTCCACCGAACTATTTAAAAAAAAGGCTCAAGAATGTCAAGTGATATGCAGCAAGCAAGTAATGCAGTCATATTACCTTTAATCTACGTGACCTTGACCTTGAACCAAGCTGTACGGAATACTCACATCAAGATTTAACAGGATATCGTTTTATTTATTAAATATATTTTTATGTACATGAATATTGACATTCTTTATATCATACATGTATACATTTCTTTCTCATATGATACATGTTTAACTTTGCATTCTCTACTGAAGTTCGGTCCATTTTTATTTACTTTGTTTCTTTTACACTGATTTTTGTTTATTTGTTTATTTCATTTACGTCACCTCCTACCAAATAGGGCTAAAGGACGTGTAAACTCTGCGAATTAAAAACTCTATGTTCTGTTGTTTACTATACTTCGGTAACACTGTTTCTTATACATGTAGCATGCTGTACTTGGCATAATTATCTACATGTATAGTATTTCGTATGCTGCATTGGCATTGTTTTCATTTAAAACCTCCACAAGAAATACGACCCTTTTAATTTCTAATGATTTATTAACACTGTTTTCCTTAATAATCTACATGGAAGCCGGTGTGCAGCTATTGTACATGTTTCATTTGCTTTCCTTTTATTTTGTATGTACCATATGGAAGACGAACCATTAGTTATTCGTTTTATACATTAATATTGCTTACATAGCTTTAAGGATATGTTCTGATAAAAATGACTAAAGAATTAACTGTCTTATAAACAGATATGAGCTTAGTTTTCAAGGGCGAAATTTAACTGTTCTTTGTATGATTGCTTAAGTCTATGGACTCGAGAAGAAAAACACTACAACAAAAATAACAAAAACAACAACAACAACAACAACTACATACATGAGTATAAACGCGTATCATGCAGCGTGTTTCTCATAAAACACATCTTAAATGTCATATCAATATATTTGTTATCATAGTTAATACTAATATTAGTACTATTAAAACACATTTATCTTTTAATATTCCTATAGCAAACAATTTTAACAAATTTACAAACGGCACACCGCTTATAAATTCATAACTAGTGATATGCATTTTAAATAAATTCGAAAACAGTTTATCCGGTATTTTCAGCTCGACAAGAACATGCATTAAACTGTCAACGTATAGTAATTGAAAATGCTATATAAAACGGCAAATCAGACACTCTGTATGTTACGACAAAGGATCCAGATGATTATCCAGATAATTATCATATGTCAAGCACGAAACAATATACTTTCCACTTTTGTCATTGCAAGTATCGTCATTTCATCGTAAGAGCTGGGTTATTCAAATTGGAAATCGATAAAAGAACTGACGGTGCAATACAAAAGTATGAAAGGCAAATCAGATATGAACAACTGAGTGATAGTTAGATGTATGTACACACAAAACGGGGATGATACTACAGAAAGAGAAAATAAACTGAAAATTAAAGTTAGAAAAATGCAAGAGTCTCTATGTCCATAAAAAGCATTGGTGCACCGACACCTTAAGTTGACTAACTTAGTTTATTAAAATGCAGTTTTCTAGCATCCTGCATCAGTCAAAAACAGTAGAATTGTTTAACGAACTTTACATTTGTCCCTATATTCAAAATGAGATAAAGAGAAAGTATACAATTACGCAGATATTGCAGAAAGTAGTGTGAATACAAACACGCATCGTGCGTTCAGTTGCAGTTCTGCTTTGAGACTTTCTAATTTGGCAAATCAGTTCTGCATAAGACATATTTACGAAGCAAATAAGCCAAGCAAATCACAACAGCCATATATCTGCATTATAGATCAGCAAGAGTATATTAAGTAGATGCAACTAAGGACAATCTGATAAAAATAAAAAAGATAGAAATTTGCGTCTCGTCTATTTGTTTTTCCTAAACTTATAAACGCAGCACCAACAAATTAAAATGACATATTTTAACCAAGAGTATTTAATTGTTTACTGTTTGCCGGCAGATATTCAGAGTAACAATGCTAACATGTACAATGCTCACATATACAATGCTCACATGTTTTCAGCATTTGCATGTCTGCTTCTGGCTGACATTCTGTACACAGTACCAGATATGTACTCGTAATTCACTAGAGACAACCGTCATATATCGAAGATAAGTTTTTGCTGACATTTTTCACAAGGTAAGAAGAAACGAGCATTAAATTTGCATCATTGTTGAATAGTGCCAAATGTGCCAGACGTGATGTAGAAAGTATAAGACAGTTGGATAACCGAAATTATATATATAGTATTCCGTTCATTGTAAACTCAGTTGTCTTTTTTAGATTATGATAAAAGCATCTGCCGTAGAGAAACATTTTTAAGTAAGTTTTAGTTAGTACCAGTTGTGAGTGTCTAACGAGGTCACAGAGCGGCCACTTTTGGGGAATGCACCAGTAGCCTACATGAGCGAAAAGATGACACCATCTCCACTGACAGTTTGTGTCTCTCGTGTTCCGTATATGTTGGTGAGTTTACAGGAAAGTTTAAAAGTAATTTCTGGATTAATAGTCTATAAAAGAAGACCGCATGCAAATGAACGAACTAAACAAAGGCGTAAGTTCCGCCATACTCATTTCTTTAACGAACTATGAAAAAGATCCATTTTTATCTACATTTTCACTTTTATAAAATGCTTATTAAATATATGTAAAAAATATCAATATATAGCATGAAAAGTCACCATCAATTACCTTAATGTCCAACTTCGTCTGAACAATTACATTACTCCGGTAAAAGTATGACACCGAAAGCACAGGTGAGTCAAACCCTAGAACATATCCATCACGTGACACGATAGGCTTGATATCGCAGTATTCCGCAAATATCCGTGCAATGCACCCGTTTCACTGGTAATGACTCTTTTCCGCAAACATTTTTCACCTACTTTTCTATTCCATCTTGCACAGTAGTTCTATTTAACAAGCCCGTTATCTAATTCACGCACACCCCACCAATACTGCGATATAAATACGATACGGAATTGCCTCTTTTTGCTACCGATAAGTCACATAGCGCCTGCTACTACGGGAGAGAATAATAATTGTTCTTATATAGAGTGTCGCATTGTCGTGTGGCCGATACTGGATAAAATAATGCATACAACATACTTGTCAGTGTATCCAGTGTATGGTTGTGTGGAGTTTAATATCGTTTAAATGATATTTTCCTATATCATGTATTATTACGAAGGTGCGTATTTAATGCAAATACTACCATGGTCAGCTCTGTACTGCTTTATTGATGAATATGAAAATGTACTCAGAATGCTGTCCACGAAGTGTTTATTAATCATGCATTACCTTACCAGCATGAGAAATTGCAGCCATGAGCACATTATACACATCTGTACAGCTTGGAGCACCTCTGACATGCTTCCTCATAAATATGGCAATGTTCTCAGACATCAAACTGTTTATGCATCTTTTTCTGCAGAATTACTTTTATAACAGCTGCGTGAACTTGAAACTATGAGCACATTGCACAGCTCTGTACATATATGAACGAATTGCCGAACTTTTCACAGATGTGAGCACATTGCACAGCTTTGTACAACTGTGAAAACCTTGCCTAGCTGTGTACAGCTGTAAGCACAGTGCATTGTTGTGTACAACTCTGAGTACTATGCACAGCTCTGTAAAGGTGTGAATACTTTGCACAACTCTGTACAGATGTGGGCACATTGCTTAGCTCTGTACAAAAATGATCACATTACACAGCGTTATAAGGGTTTGAACACCTTGTACAGCTCTGAACAACTGTGAGCATCTTGCCTTGCTTTGTACAGATATAATTACTTTTCACAACTCTGTACAGCTCTGATCCTCTTTCACAGCTCTGTACATATGTGATTACCGTGCCAAGCTCCGTTCAGATGTGAGCACCTTGCACAGCTCTGAACATCTGTGATCACCTTACCTAGCTCTGTTCACATTGTACAGCTCTGTAAGGATGTGAGCTCTTTGCACAGCTATGAACAGCTGTGAGTACCTAGTAAATCTATGTACAGATTGAATCACCTTATCTAGCTCTGTGTAGATGTGAGTACTTTGCACAGCAATGTGCCGCTCTAATCACATTGCACATCCATGTACAGCTGTTTGCACCTTGCCTAGCTCTGTATAGCTGTGATCACATTGCGAAGCTCTGTACAGATGTGAGCACCTTGCACAGCTATGTTCAGCTGTGAGCACATTGCACAGATATGTACAGATGTCAGCACATACCACAGCTCTGTTCAACATTGATTATATTGAACAACTACATATAGCTGTGACTACCTTGCAAAGCTCAGTGTAGCCATGAGCATTTTAAACATCCCTATAAATCTTTATCTTCGAGATGATTGTTCCGAGAAAAGATAATGCCTATGTATCTTTTAGAACATTGAACTTGTATGCATTGCATATGTGAGTACGTTGGACAGCTGTTACTATTCCGCTCTAATTACCTTTCACAGTCAGCTGTGTATAGATTTGAGCACCTTGCACAGCTAAACACAGCTTCCTTGTTCAACATGATACTATTTCCTGAAAGCATATTGTCTGTACATCTTTTTCACAATTTTGAACTTATATCACAAAGCTCGTGTACTTGCAAAGCTCTGTATACCTTCCCTGTTCAAGATAAAAATTTCATTGACAAAAAACATGCTGTTCTAGCAGCATTTGATACATGTTTACATCCTATTTACCTGTTAATACTTTTATAACGACCGAATTAAATGTAAAACAACTGTGTTAATCTGTTAATACTTGTAAAACAACAATGCTTACTTGTTAATATCTGCAATAAATACAACCGTGTTTACCTGAAAATACTTTATTTCAACCGTGTTCAGCTGATAATATTTTATTACAATCGTGTTTACCTGAAAATACTTTATTTCAACCGTGTTCAGCTGATAATATTTTATTACAATCGTGTTTACCTGATAATACTTTTATTACAACCATGTTCACCTGATAATACTTTTGTTACAAACGTGTTTACCTGATAATACTATTACTACAACCATGTTCACCTGATAATACTTTTGTTACAAACGTGTTTACCTGATAATACTATTACTACAACCGTGTTCACCTGATAATACTTTTATTACGAACGTGTTTACCTGATAATACTTTTATTACAACTGTGTGTGCCTGTTTATACTTATATTTAACCATGTTTATATGATAATACTTGTAATGAATACAACCGTGATAACCTAATAATACTTTTATTTGAACCGCGTTTGCCTGTTTGTACTTTTATTTGAACCGCGTTTGCCTGTTTGTACTTTTATTTCAACCGTGTTTACTGGTCAGCTTTAAATCATGTTGTAGTATTACGGTTGTTTATATTTAAAGCTGCAAGCATGTGTTATGTTAAAGGCTTTTTTTTAATAAATGAAACCCTGTTGTTAGCAAATACGGAGATCAGTGTTCTGTACATGGTCACATCCTATTAACTTGATTTGAATAAGTAGCATGATGAATATATAAAAATAAATCATTTGACGACTGATGTCTGCAAAATGAAAATAACAACAACAAAACAAAACGTTTTTTTTCTACGTATTTATGATTTGATATTCACTGTCAATAGAATCAATGGCGAATATGTATCCGTTATACTAAAGTAAGGAATTAGCCGAATGGATAAGCAAATGGTATCTATATTTTGTCGTGTTTTGCTTAGTATTTCTGATTTCTGAAAAAAGACAATTTTCTTAGTGTAAATTCTTCTGTCACATGTAAATGTTCCCTATTTTTTCTTCCAATATTAATAAAGCGTTACTATGTTTTCATGATTGAATGACAAACCACATAACCTCGCCTTTCATTGTCGACCTTCGCTTTTGATAGAAGACATTTAAAGGATGTTAATGAATTTGGTACCTGTTAACTTGACAGGTAAAAATAAATACGTTATCTTATGGTAGTTCATTTGAATAACGTAGGAATTCGAGGTATGGGTTTAAACGGAGTTACCTCTTGGACATGCAGTTAGTTTCATAGTTTCATTTAATCATCCTGCAATGCATGAATGCGAAAAAAAAAACAACATTTTCGCACCGGTGACGATTCAAGACTAGATAGTGAAGTTGTATCATTTAATTTTTTTACCAATTTGAACAACATCGCATTTTAAGCTTGCAGCGGTATTTTGAAACAATTGCTTTGTAGTTCTGTAGATAAACAGTATACAAAATAAAAAGTACTCTTGATAATAAATAAAACACTATTCTATTGTTAAAGGTGCTAGTTAAAGGTGCTAGTTTATTAACTCGCTCAATAATTAAAGTAAAACAAATTTCTCTCGATGTTAAAGTTACCCTCCTTTTAGAAAGTTCACGCCGCTATAGTCGAATGAGGTCTCCTTGCGCAGACAAGTAAGACTTCAGAATTCAAAATCACTTCAAAGTGTTATTTTATTGTTTTCAAAAAAATGTTTCAAAGGGTATTTGGCTACGATTTTAGAAATTATATTATTGCAAGGATTGTACAAAAGATTCAGAACTTTTTTATATCAACACGTAGGTTTATGAAAGCGTATTATATAAGCACAGCCTTATTTGATTGGGAAGCATTGATATTTTGACACGAGCGAGGAAAAACAACGTATGGGAATGTAATTGGATCATCGGTGATAAGTACGGACTCGGCAGATACCAATTATATGGCAATTTTGACCTAGTCCTAAACAGGGTGATATCCACAAGTCGTGTTTCATTTAATAATACACATTTGTATGCACTCGTCGACGAGATTTCCGATAATCTCGTGTAGAAAATTAATATATTGTATATATGGACATGTGCTAGTTAATAACGGGATGAACTCTTCAAAACTAGCTTTCATTCAGTGAAGAAATTCATTCGGATTTTTTGACCATGACAGGAATTTTAAATACATTTTTAGATTCAACAAACGCAGTCATTATTGTTAACTGTCGATAAAATGTGATTTCAGTTCTGTTACCTGAATACATGCTAACAAGTATTATTTTTTTCTCTTTTTCTCTCTGTACATTACGACTTACACACAAAAAATACATTTACGATGACTTTGTTTTGACGGAATCAAACCTTCAAGGTTTGAGTAAAACATATTATACATTGCTATTGTATACATGTTTTGCGCAGAAGCAGACAAAAACACACGTATGCACTCGTCTTAGTCAGAGAATATCTCAATTGTCTAGCCACGTCCCCTAGTCCGAGTAAGTTATATCCGGAAGTAACTTTTAAGCATATGTTTCCAAGAAAATATTGTTGGTTTTAAAGCACCTCAGTAGAAACAATCTTAAACGAAAGAAAAGAAGGTTTTGAAGCAGACAACAAAAATAATGTAAATGCTATTTATATATGTATTCAATTTAGTCTGCCTGTTTCATGACAGTTAATGTGGTTTTGCAAACAAACAAAAATTACTATCTGCCGCAACAGTTTAATAAAATTTACATAGTAGATTTGTATAATACAAATTCTTAATCAATCTGCTTTTTGATTCATCACTTTTTATGATTCAACCAGAAGAACAGCATAATGAGTTCCATTTCTTTTACCTTGGTTCAATTTTAGTTTGACTGTTAAAGCCTAATACACTTAAGAAGATGCTAAAAGTATCATCGTATTTATCCTACAGGCGACAAAGGCCATCATTGTGGTTATAGGAAAACCCCAAAAATAAACATTCAATACGAATTTTACATTAAATTGAATCAGATGTACAACAGACACACGTTTCAGAACTCGAGTACAAATAAGCGAGAGGAATTACGCAAAACCCTGACCATTACTTTGTTATTGTAACGAGCAATAAATTGCAATCTTGAGGGTGAAGCCACGATAAACCAAGCTCTTAGTGTAATACATATTTTATTTGACCGTAGACCATGGTATCGATTGTCCTTATAGGCCGTTAAACAACCATGGAAACTTGAATAATCTTATTGCCGTCGCTTAAAGGTTGTAAGTCCATGACATTCGGAAGGCTGAACTTCTCTCAATGGAATAGGATCTCAGTAAGGCCGTACGTGTAGGCATATAACGGTGATATACGATGGTGTCATCTACGAATACAATTAATGTCATTTAGGAAAGGCTATAGACTCTTAAACAGGAGAGCTAGAGCTAGATGAGTTGTTTTCTGACACAAAGCGCGTAAATTACTCGGAAACATCCGAAATAGAATAATTTCCATTTAGGTTTACACACATAATTCGCCAGAACAGCTTTACTAAGAGAGTTTGTTTGTTTGTTTGTTTGATTTACGTCACTTTCTGCCAGCTAGCGTAATTCAAGTTAGATAGGATGCTTATTTTCTCTTCCAATTAAATTTAATCAAGATAGAAAAGTGTTTTTGGGTTCAGTCATTAATATGTGATTTAAAGACATTGATTAGTTTATATCAGTGTAGTGAACATTTTAAATATAAATTGATGAAGTCATAATGACCCTCTGCAACCTGATGGAAATTACATCACTGTTTACATCTGAAGCTTCATTCATTAATCATTATCATTTGACATAGGCTTTTCATGTATATACATGTAATTCTGACATATGCCAAGAAATGTGTCCGGATCACAGATACTTGTACAATTGCATAGTTTGCTAAAACGTCATGAACAGTTGTTAAAACTTTGTATTTCAGTTTGTTTTCTGATACTTAATAACATTTTCAATCAGAAGCTATTGTATCGATGTCGTGATTACGTCATTACGCTTTCGTGATAATACAAAAATGTTGATTTAAATCAAACAGGAAAAGTCAATTCTAAAACATTTTCTATTAGTCGATTACATTTTATAGCATAAAATATGTAAAA
>JAULCC010372434.1:0-11532 GCA_032358795.1 Nuttallia obscurata | reverse complement strand
GTTTTCCTTACATGCATATAGTGAAAACTTAAAAAATCTTCTTCTCCGAAACTAATGGCTAGATTTGAAAATGATTTCGCATAAATGTTTTTGTGTGACCCTCTACAAAGATCTTCAAAAAAACATGGCCGCCAGGGGGCGGAGTCAGTTTTCCATATGGGTATATAGCAAAAACTTTAAAAATCTTATTCTCCAAGACATAGATGACAGATATGAAATTAATTTGGCATAAATGTTCCTTTGATATCCTTCTTAAAGGACAGTTCAAATTATTTTGATCAGTAAAAAAAACATGGCTTCCAGGGGTTAAGGCTATCATGTTCAGGTGAGCACCTCTAGGTCTATCATGGCCCTCTTGTTTAGATAAATCTGTACATGGTAGTTTGAATCATAGATTTAGAAGAAATTAAAACCACTGCAAACTTTTACCTCTTTTGTCAACTGAAAGTTTATTCATTTGGAATACAGGGCTTTTGATACAAGGGTTAATGAATCTGCTTCACCATCATTTATAAATCATATTAATTAAAGTGAAGGTCTGGGCAACATTTAATCTGGCTTCAGAAATATTTTGCCTCAATTTTTACCCAACAATACAAAGGTTGACCAATGTGATGAAGCATTATTCTGAAACTTGTTTAATATCTTCTAGAGGCAAATGAACTATTCTGAACTTGTGTTAGATGTTCTTTAGGATAGGGCATTACTCTGAAACTTGCTTAAGATATTGTAGAGGTTAAGCATTATTATGAAATTTGTGTAATATATTCTAGGGGAGTAAGAACTATTTTGAAACTTGTGTTAGATGTTCTATAGGATAAGGCATTATTCTGAAACTTGCGTAAGATGTTGTAGAGGTAAAGCATTATTATGAAACTTTTGTAATATCTTCTAGAGAATAAAAGCATTATTATGAAACTTTTGTAATATCTTCTAGAGAATAAAAGAATTATTATAAAACTTGTGTAAGATATTCTTGAGGATAAAGCATTATTAGTAAACTTGTGTTTGATATTCTTGAGGATAAAGAACTATTCTGAAACTTGTGTAAGATGATCTAGAGGATAAAGCATTATTTTGAACTTTATGCAAGATATTTTAGAGGATAAAGCATTATTATTAAACTTGTATTAGATATTCTTGAGGATGAAGAATTATTCTGAAAATTGCGTAAGATGTTCTAGAGGATAAAGCATTATTATGAAACTTGTGTAAGATGCTCGAGAGAATAAAGCATTATTATTAAACTTGTGTTAGATATTCTTGAGGATAAAGAAATATTCTGAAACTTGCATAATATGTCTTTGAGGAGAAAGCATTATTATGAAACTTGTGTAAGATATTCTAGAGGATAAAGAATTATTATGAAACTTGCATAAGATGTTGTAGAGGATAAAGAAATATTCTGAACCTTCTGTAAGATGTAGTAGAGGATAAAACATTGTTCTGAAACTTTTGTAAGATATTCTAGAGAATAAAACAATGTTCTGAAACTTGTGTAAGCTGTACTACAGAATACACCCACACAATCCTTAACCTATATATACAAGTGTAAATGTAAACATTCCTAATGATGCAGTTCTTGTGGCTGTTCATTATGTGAAGTGCAGCTGCAGTAATTAATTGTCTACAAGCATAAATAACCTTTTAACCGAGTTTTAGCACAACTTACCTGGGTTAGACATATTTACAGTACAAGAGAGTAAAGACAGGCTTAGACGTTTTGCCAAATATTTCTGCTAATTATTAATGGTATTTGATGGGTACTTAAAGCATTTAGGGGGTAAGAGAATCAACTTTTGTTCTGGAACAGGTGGAAATAGTAACTACTATATTTGATATGAAGCTTAAGTATTACACAAAATTAATGATGAACCTCATTTAGATGATTGTATTCTGTTTAATAATATTGCTTCATTGCATTGCATTCTTTTGTTATACAGACTTTCATACTTTTTTTTCAGACAGAATGAGATGATAGATTTTAATTGATAACTGATCAGAAAGGTCTACACTGAACACATTTGATAGTGATTTTATTACAATTGATTATTTAAGCATACAAAGAGGGTAAAAGTAGTGGCTGTGGTTAAAACTATTGTTGAACTGGTACTAGATCTATTAAGTGTAATCTTTTAGAATACAATTCAAGGTGTTCATGTATATGAAGTTAGAATATTCAAAGTTATATTGGTTTTCTATAGTAACTGTCTTGGAAATTTTGATAGATGTTGCTATGTTGTTTAAATCTTCATTCAAAACCAATTACTTAAAATGAATTTGTCTTTTACTTGAAAGATGACAATATGAAAAAAGGTAATAGTACTCAATGATGACTTGGGCCTCTGTGTCAGGTAGAGTAGTTGGCAGTTACTTGTAATGGAATATAAACAGCAACCCACTGGATACTGAGAATAACTGATAATGACAGTCTTAATAGATGATGCTACACCCACTTGATTTGTACTACAATACATACAACATATTACTCTGAGGGTGCAGTCTTCAGTTTTAACACTTAGTCTTCAGGCCTTAGATACAATGTATCACTTGTCAGTGGCTGCTCTACCATAATAGATGTTAGTAAGCAGAATAGCATGCTACAAAATAACTAGAAATATATACAGCTTGTTACAGAAACACAGTTTAAATGAACCTAAAACATCATTGGTATAACAAGTTTACATGCTTTCACATAAGCTTATGTAATCTGATTATCAATTGATTATTGATCAGTTTGCTGTCCGATAAAAATTTCTATATTGAAACTGTAGTCATGCTTTTGAGTGTACACAGTTTGTCCTGAAATATATGTCTCGTTTAAATTATTATTTCAAGGGTAAATAAGACTTAATTGTTGCTGTGAAGAATCTCATAAGTTACTTGCTATATGTAGTTGTTTCTAGGAATAAAGTATAAAATAATTTGCTAACTTATTAGTTGTTTCTTGGACAAATTAGTCCTACAAACTGTACTATGCTCTGGGATTGATAAGGTGTTGCAATATTTTCTATTCATAAACAAGTTATGAAACCTTTTTCTTTATGAATACAGGGCACTGATTTCAATTTGAAAAGAGTTGATAGTTGTTTGATGTCTTATTAGTATTTAAAATTGAATGATTGAGTTATTAAAACACTACTGTATACTTGTTGCCTCTGTGTCAATCTGCATTTTTGAATGTGTTGTATTAGAACAGTAATACTGTATCAATTATCAGACATACCACACCTGTCACATATTTCCTGTTTTTGCAGTTGAAGAGAAGCCAGATGGATCCAACAGGTATTTTGTCAGGAGTAAGGCCGATTACGAGGCTGCTGTTGCGTCATTGCTCTACCCCAGAGGGTTTGAGGAGTATGAAGGTTTGTTATTGGCATTACAGTGCTCCCCTGGTACTATTTATACTTTGGTAACTGATTGTGATATAAACAGATGTTACTGGCTTTTGAATTAGAATTTATGCAAATGTTTGGAGTGGGTGAGAATTCTTCTAATAGTTTTGGCAGAAAATATAGCATGCAGGAAAAGTGTGGGATGCAAAAAAACATTGATAATGACAAACAGCAGGTGGTTGCCATTATTCATTTATCTCAATGGCAGAAGGCAAGAATACAAGTAACTAAAGATAATTCTTGTAGAAGAAAATTACTATATGTGATACCTAGATGAGCCATCAGAGAAAGATAAAATTTGAGTTGTTTATTGTTGGGTATTACAAATATTCATTTACATAAAACTCAAAAATACTTTGTCATTAACATTAGATGTGCGCATAAGGCTGATCTTGTTGTTGTGCCCCTCTGTGAGGAAGCTAGACATAGCTGTCCTAATGTCCTTCAATATGAGTATATGTGTCCGTCCGTCCATCTGTCTGTGTTTGCCTGCATGCGTCTGTCTGTTTTTTTTTCAGGCTGTAACTTCCTAGCCTATCTATGGTATAGTTAAATTTAAAAAGCTTATGTACTTAAACTTTTTTTGTGTGAAAGGTAAAAGGATGATGCAGGAAATTTTGTTTGTTTCAGATATGCCAGGTTTGAATCAGAAACTTGTACACAAAACATTCCTAGAGGAGCTTGTATTTTGGACAGTGAAATTTGAATTTCCACAGAAAATTGTCACCTTACTGCTCAGTTTGTTGCCTGACTTACAGTATAAGGTAATTAACTGTTGTCATCTTTTGGTTATTTTTGAAAACATCTGTACAGTTTTAAATCAGGTTTACCTTGAAAACCTTTGTTATGATATTGATAAATGTTCTTGCTTGGTTGACAGCAGGTGTTTAGGTTAAAACTTGCACAACTCAAGAATGATATTTTGAGCACAAATTCATGCCTGTAGCTTCAATCATAAGATCACTGTTAGACTTCAATAGTCACATCCTTATGTCCAGGTCATAACTGTGATATTGCATGATGGAATTGTCATGTAAATTTCTGCCTAAGATTGTCCAAACATAAACATGTGTCATGCACAAATCCATATCTTAGCGGTAAAGATTAAGGTCAAAAGATATTTAAGATAGTTTGGCCATAATGTTATTCATTACCCAGCAATGTTTTGCTGATAGCCAGGTATGTGGCCTCAAAGCCTATGTCATTATTTTTTTAAGTGCAAATTGCCAGTTCTTTTAGTCCTGGTAATAACTTTGTATTACTAAAAGATATCACGACGATGTATAATGACAGCATTTACATCAACAACTTGAAAGTGATGATCACTGTTTCTTAAATATTTATTTCATTATCCAGTCAATAAATAGAGGATCTTGCACGAGTTGTCTGTTCGTATAAACTTTTATCAATCAAGTTCAGGAAACGTTATTAAGTGAGCCTCTGGCGAACATGTTTGATAAAAGTTTATACGAACAGACAAGGTGTGTGGGATTCTTTTTATCACATGACAATAGAAGAAATTGAACTTTACCAATGTCATTTATTTTCTGCTAAGTTAAACATGTGGCATATTAACAAATAACTCACAAGTTGTAACCCAGAGCCAAAAATGGAGTTCAAACAACCCTTCCATTTAAACCTTAGGTTTAATAATTTTCTGAAACCAAACGAACTTCATTTTAATCATGAAACAATGATTTATTCAATTTTGCATGAGCACAAAAAACCGTCTTTGTGATTATTGAGCGTACAAAACTATTTCCGAGTAATTTCAATGAAAGATCTGTTTGAAACGGAGGAAGTTCCAAAAATTTTAGAATTTTTAAAAGAAACAAATATATAAACAAAAATATGATTTGTTACCAGCATAGTTTCTCTTTTTTATCTTAAAAATCTCTAGTTTTATATTTAACCTTTACACTATTATGAAAATGTAGATCAATATTATTTACAATACTCGTTGATCGAGATACTACATGATCATGGTTTCTGATATTTATTAGTATAATGTTTTTGTATTTTCATAATTATATTTTTTCGGTGCAATATAGCCTTTTTGTGCTGACGTGCCGTAAAACCCCATTTCACTCACTGAGCGTAGCGCAAACTCAGTTTTAGCCATGTATGTAAACACATGGATAAATACAGAGCAGGTGCATTGGTTATCTTATACTAACCTAGGTACGTATAAGAAATTACGTACTGTTTATACTAACCCTGATATAAGCGATATCATATGATAACTTAAATTACTTACAAAGATATAGCTACAGGAATCATCTCTAAAACTATTGACTGGAAAGGTATCTTTAAGCTGATAACATTCTTAAATTTTTTTTGTGGGATACAACATGTAATATTTGAAAGACACATCTCACCCCATGTTCTCTTACCCGTTATGTTTAGCGATACTTTTCCCTGTTGCCCTGCATATCAATTATTACACAGAAGGAAATGCTCGGCAGGAAATGCCAACCAGCCGAGCACACCAAGCCAACTACTAACCAGGCACCTTGTTGCTTAACTTCGGAAGAGAGACCAGCATGTAGGCCAAATCACTGGAAAAGCTAGCTCCCAAGCAAGGCTGGTTTATCTTGCTTATATACCTTTCTCGTCTCTCAATTTGGGGATGTTTCCCTTAATAACTCTCAAAATGTGACCAACAGAACAGACCCTGATCAGAGGGCCTTTTCAGGAGCCTTCAGATCTGGGTCTACACTAATTGCAAAGAACACTGACACAAGTAATCTTGGCGAACTACTTACATTTACTACAGACAATGCAGGGTTACCATAGTTTTATCATTCAGAGTTAACTTTCTGCATGTACTCTGGATCTATTACCTTTCTGACACACCATATCACCTTTTTTATCAGCATGATTTTTTCCTGTCTTTTGCATGGGGTTTTGCAACTGACATGGATAACAGGGGTGAAAAGGTGGGAAATATATAATTATTGTGGAGCAACTTCAATAGAGCCACATTGTGTGTTTAAGTTTGTGATTTAGAGTTTTTGACAAATTAAAGAACATGAGTGTGTGTGTATTTGTCAGAGCTTTTATCTCCATGGTTTGCGTTAAAAGCCCAAATATGCAACATTTATTTTTCAAAATTGCCAAAAAATATATTATTCAAACTGATTACATAATTCACATATCTATAAAAAAGAAAATATCACACATATTGTATAATTACATTTTATGACAACTTGCAGAAGTTTCCTCCTGTGATATTTTTGGATATTAGTGTAAAAGATTTCACTGTAACATTCTGGATGTATAATACACAGTAATAATGAAACTGATACACATATCTCAATAGTTATATCATTCAGACATATTTCTTGAATACAGCTTGGTTTTGATTTTCCAAGTCTCCTATGAAATGCTAATCTCCTGTATGCATTTCATACATTACTTCAACTTCCTTGTAATGTATAGAAATAGCAGTGGAATGGAATTGTGTTTGTGTATTACTGGTATTGAAGTTCAATGTCTGCCTGATAAAACAGGTCAAGTGATGTACCAAGCAGTATGATTATCAGAGATAGTAGCAGAGATAGGAGGGGTGTGGGGGATGTAAACAAATTCATGATGACAGGATAACACTGATTCCTCATCAACAAACAAATTGTTATGTCTGATAAAGTTGATTATGTGACTGTTTATTCCATCCAAAAAGTTCAAGGTTAACTGTATTATGTTTGGGCAAACAGGAAAAACTGAGTATAATGGGATGTTTCTGTCCAGCCTGTAACACATTTGTTGAGCTTTTCAGAGAATAAGAAAAATAACTGGAGGCTTTACACAGTGTAACCAATTGGTACTATATTTATTACTGTTTATATAATGATATTAAGTATTATTTAATATCATTATATAAACAGTTAACACATTTATAGAAACCTGTATGCTCATAAATCATTAATTTTGTTCAATTTATACACAGTACATATGACTGCCAAGCATAGTCTTGTGCTTTATCTCTGTGATAGACAAACTAATCTGGTCTAGATTTTGGCTGCATCATGGGAACATCCTGGCTAACTGTCTTTAGGTTAGGAACAAACATAATATGGTATTTTACTATTTTTGTATAAATGGTATGCTTGATAAAGCTTTCTGACCAACCGACATTCACTAGTGAGGTTATATCTGTGATTCAAGGAAATAGCTATGAATGGAGCCAATTTCCATCCTTGCATGATTGTCAGTGGAAACATTAACAGACATAAGGATCTGCTTCTCAGATACTCCAGCAGTTATTAAGTTTGTGAATCCCATACTTCATATTTTAAAGATGATTTCAGTAGGATGTTTATCCAGAAAGTTTTTTCCTTTCATGGTTCTTTAAAACTGATACTTATGTCGCAGTACAGTAATACTTTATAAAGCAAGCCATTGACAGTATGTGTTGTAAAATTTTATATCTCATGTCTCCATCTATAAACTGTACAAATTGATAAACTTCCATTAACAGTCTTGTTTAAATAGCTGATATTGTTTTGATAATGACCATGGCTATCTTTATTTATAGGAAGCGTTTACCAGAGCCTTCATCCAGCATTACAGTAGAATTTCCCGTGTGTTAGTCAATGCCTTGGACAGGTCGACTGTAGCCAATCGTGTTGTCCACATCAGTGTCCAACTATTCAGCAATGAGCAGTTGGCATGCCAGATGGTCCGAGAGTATAACCTTCTCTACATACTAATAGTCAGTCTCAACAATATGATAGAAGGCATTTTGACAGAGAGCACCCTGCAAGGTAGTGTTATCGTATACAATACTAGATCTCAACAGAACTACACAGAAACAGCTCTGTGTGTAGAATTAACCTCTTTAGTGGTGATTGATGTTTGGGTGTTATAAATACATGGAAAGGAAACCAATAAATTCAGTGTAACATTTCCTGTGTAAATTAAATATAGACATGGATCTGGTTACTGAATATTCAGACCTGTTTATGATTATACTCACTAAAGAAAACAGAAGATGTATGCAAACAGTGCAGACCAAATTCAGAGAGCACAACATATGCCATCTGGTCTGGGTCTTCTAAAATTTCCTTCTGTTTGACAAGTACCAAATTCAAGAATGAAAATAAACCATGAACATTTTTCATAATGCATAGAATAATTTGGATAGAATGAAGGGGATTGAGTGATGTAATATACTTGTTCTGCAGATGCCCACCAGAATTTCCACATGGTTGTTGACTGTAGCCAGGAAGCTATGAAAGAACACTGCTATTGGCCAATCATCAGTGACCTTATCAACCTGCTGTCTCATCGAGAGATTGCTCACAAGTTTCTGTCTGACAGTAAACTGGTGTCTATGTGGCTAGAACTACTGTCTTACTTTCAAGGTATGTATGGCTGTAAATCTGTCCATTTGTATGTCCTTCAACATTTGGGTTTATTTGAAATTTAAAAGGTTTACACAAGGTTTGGAAGGTTGTTGAGGCACAAATATTTGGATTATAGTAATTTCTATGGACTATACTGGACAGAATGGGTGTCACTATCAGGCTTAAATCTTAGCAAATTCCCTCAGTGTTTAGGTCATTTAAGCATTAAATTTAATAAGGATATTATAATGTGAATATGGAATAGTTGTATTACTCCTGTTTTTCTTTTGAGAGTTGTTCAAAAAGAATTGCTTATTTTGTTCTGGAATGTTTGAAATGTAATTTATCACAAATTTTTTTATTTCATGCCCTCTAAGTCCTCTCCCATGACTAGAAATGCACAATTTCAGTCAATGAATCTACTTCTGGAATGAGTCATTGTACGCTGGTTTTGGTATACTAGTAAGGTACTGGTATATGGCAGATCCAGTTGCTTGTCGGGACTGATATCTCCATCCAGTGAGGAAGTTTTTTAATTTCCGGAAAAAAAGAACAAGGGACAAGGTGTGATAAATAAGGAGGGTGTGGTATAACTGTTACCTTCTCTTATTGCAAAAAATTTGAATCAATGGCAGGCTAGAGCATTATCATGTAGATGTCTGATATGTTTCAAACCTGGGCTTTGTTTCTGAAAGTATTTTTCAATTTCATACCACATCTTTGTTGTATTTTCCATTAACACTTTTGCCCCTTTTCACTTGCACAAGTATTGCAACACCTTCACCAAAGAAGAAGATTGCATACAAAACCTTCTTTGCACTTATAATGTGCATTTAGCAATTACTGATCTTCTGCTGTTTTTGGTAGCCCAGATTTTATTGCTAATCTTCCTAACACGTTCAGAATAATGAACCCAAGTTTTATCGTCAGTGACACTTGCAAATTTCTTTTTATAATATTTTCGGAAGATTTTGAGCAATTGTTTGGCTAGCTTTTTTTGTTGCTTCTTTTGACCATCACTCAAAAAAAGAGGCACCCACCTGGCAAAACTCTTCCTAACACCCAAGATAATGAACTTTTGATAGTGAGATGCCAACCATTACAGCTATATTGCATCTTTTTCATTGATTTCTTTTAATTTAGATACATGTACATCACAAGATGCAGACTTTGGCCTTCCTGATTTTGGTGCATTTTCGACGGCTCTAACTCATAATCAAATTTCTTTTTCAAACAGTGCCATAAGACACATTAGTAAATCCGTAAACAGCAGAAATTTCATAAAATTTTTGTTTCAAAGAACAGCCTATCATAGAGCAAACTTTTATGTAGGCCCCTATCTCTTCCTTCTTTGCAACACTTCTACCAATCATAGTAGTCAACAACTGCGTGCATTCAAACGGAAAATTACTTATTTTTCAATTAGATTTATGGGCACGTGTACACATCATTGTGTAGGTATTGGATAGCACTATACAGATATGTTTTGATTCGTTTCAAGTTCCATGTGGATATCTATCAACAACAGAAGCAATTCTTTTCAAACACCCCTCATACTATCATAACACATTATTATTGAATATATGTAGTAAAATTGATCACTTCTGTAAGGAATCATTCAAATTACATGACTTTAATGTTTTAAAATCTCTTTTCTGTTACACAGGAATGAATCTGAACCAGAGAGAACTTCATCAGCATGTTGAATTTGAGCCAGATACATACTATGCAGCATTCTCAGCGGAGTTAGAAATCTCAGCATCACCAATGTGGTCCCTACTGTCACATCTCAAAGAAGAGGTAAACCTAAATTACACTCCTCATGACAAAATTTCAATTTTCTGCACACAGTATGTTAACTGAAACATGCTTTAGTGAAACATTTTAAACTTTTGAGACCTTTCCCAAAATATTTTTTTAAACTATAGTATAATTTTGCATTAAGTACATGCTTGGCACTGGGTGTGATTACATCACTCACTCTTTATATCAAAAGTTGCAAGCTGAATGCCTCCATGACAAGTGATTTTCTTCATTGTGGAAGCATGTTTATTTTTGTGCCACCACTATTTCAGGTGGAAAAGTTGACAGTTACTTGCAGAGATGCTAGTTTGTACAAATAAAGATACCCTGCAGATGGGTTAGGTTCACTGACTGACCTGATATAAGTGGAATATTCTTGAAAGAAGTGTAAAGTACACTAAGTGCTAAAAATATTTTCTAAGATCACATACTTAAATTCTAAAATAGATTTTTATCTTTCAGCCCATTTGGTCATTCGAAACTGCCGTCAGATATATGGGCTGGGAAGCTTTGGTCCATTTTGCAAATGGTTTTTGTTATGACAGATTCAGACCACAAACCAGATTTGATATGTGCATATGATCTGATAAATAAAAAAGTATAATATTATGCCAAATCATTATGCATGAGTTTATACAATTTATAAAACTTGTGTAACATTTATTCTTTGTTTTATGTTCTTTTTTAATGGAATTGCCATATTAAAACAGTTGTTGTTGTGTTTTAGGAGACGACTGTTTACACCAAGACAATGATTCAGTCTTGTCAGGGTATCTTACAGGACTGGTTTGATTCAATTGGCTGCAAGGAATCAACCAATGTGAGTGTGTGTCAAGTTTTCATGTGAAATTAAAGGCTTTCCTAAGAAGGATTTTCAGGAAGTTTTACCAGTATATCAGAAATTGTGAGGTTCTGTTGTTGACTTTATGGGAGGAAATTGTTAGCTGAGTGGATGCCTTTATGAAATTAATTGAAGACTGTATTTA
>JAULCC010372323.1:0-11535 GCA_032358795.1 Nuttallia obscurata | reverse complement strand
CGGATTTTTCAAGTGAAGAAGCCTTCCAGCTGGCTTGCGGTAGGTCGGTGGTTCTACCTGGGTGCACTCTGTGCCTGTTCTACCTGGGTGCACTCTGTGCCTGAAATAGTGTACAGAGGTCTCCCGGGGTCTTCCACCACCTGTAATGAGCTGGACGTCGGGATATCACTGAAATACTTTTAAAGCGATGTTAAATTCCAAATAAACAAAACAAACATGTAATTTAAATCGATTTGTAAAATATGTTTACACATGTCACCACAACAAATAAAAAAATTTTTTTAGGTGTATAAACATTTAAAAAAAAATTGTGTATGGTGTATGTGAGTTGTTTATCTAGGACATAACTATTGGCACATACGATGCGTCATTAGTTATGAGTGTTTGTAATGAATTAGTCAGTGGCTGAAGTCTTGGCACGAAAAATGATACGGTGTGGCAGGTGAGTACTTAATATGATACCAACATGACCATGGTACTCTGATAAACAAAGGTACAGGAGTACAGTAAATTTTACCCGTTTGCTGAATTGAAATTAAGTTATGATGTAAACCATCTCATTTGAAGATAGTATAGTATATTCGTGTTAACCAGAAACACTATTTTGAAGATTTACAATGAAATTCAATGAAGACCATTTTAAAGATGTAAAATGCGATTTCATAATCACAGTTTTGAAGATTTACGAAGACATTTTAAAATCACCATTTTGAAGATTTACAATTACATTTTAGAAAAAGAAAGTTTACAATGACATTTTACAAGTATCCATTTAAAAGATTTACAATCACCATTTTTAAAGATATACAGTTACCTTTTACAAACACCATTTTGAAGATTGAAAATTACATTTTAGAAACAGAAAATTTACCATGAATTTTATAAACACCATTTTACAATCACCATTTTGAAGATATACACTTACATTTTACAAACACCATTTTGAAGATTGAAAATTACATTTTAGAAACAGAAAATTTACAATGACATTTTATAAACACAATTTTGAAGATTTACAATGACGTTTTACAATCAACCATTTTAAAGATTTACAATTATGACGTTTTACAATCAACCTTTCTGAAAATTTACAATGACGTTTTGCATCGTTAAAGGTTAATGCCAGTGTTTTTAATATGTTGAATCAATCTCAAATTATAGGTTTGATTTCATTGTCTACATTTCATAAAATATTTAAAACCTTGGTGTGCAATATAAAGCGCTATCATATACATTTGAAATTGTTGTACATTCAGTGGCGTTTTAACAAAACGACACAATAATATCACATGTCTTTGCCTCGAATGCAAAATTTGCTAATATTTGGAACACCACTGGACATTAAATACAGTGGAAGTCACTTTACATCAAAATATGTTGTACTTTAAAGACTCTTATAAAAGCTCATAAACCGCGAGATTCCGCCAGTATTGAAACTAAGTCAATCTGTGCTGCCGATGTGTACACAATTTCTGTCTAGATCAAGCAATATGCCTATAACAATGTAATTATAAACGTATGTACAGATTATACATCTTGATTCAAATGTATAACCATCAGTGTGATAAACCCACGTGACTTATGACGTAATTTCATCTAGCGCGCAAGCTCAAAAAAGGCTTTAAATATCTTTATGTTTAATGTGTTGAGCTAATCGGAAAAAAGTATTCATAACTATGGGGTTTTTTTTTTGTTGTTGTTAAGAAAAAGTTAAATCAACCTTAAGATTAGTGTAAGGACAAAACTTCTCGCCAGTCACGCAGTTGCAAAGGTACGAATCCTTGATTACAACCTACGTGTGTTAGAATAACGAAACATGATGTGTGATTCAAGTTTGACTTAAGTTCTATCGAAGCATTGAAGGGAAAAGTAACTTTACTTCCTAACGCTTGCCGATGCGCATCGACTGTCATCTTCTGTGTCACTCCAGTTATTTTCTTCGACCAATCAACGAGCCGCGCTACTAAACACTCTTTGACGCCTAGTCGTAATTTGCGATTTGTTGACACGTTTTTTTGAGTTATGCATTAGGTTTATATATCAAGTCACACTTTATATTCTATTAGATCTATAACTAAATTGACATCAGTATTGGGAAACACTTAGAAATTATGTTGTACGATAATGTGATTCTTTTTAAAAAAGTAAAATGAATTTTTTGTTTATATGTTTAACAAATATCAGACATTTCCCATTATTTCCAAAAACCGCAACAATTTAAAACCATTAACCAGTGTTTAATGGTAAAAAACGCATATACTCGTAGCTGAACACAAAATGCTACGATTAACACTTTCGGTACGAACCGGTTTTCGTCTGCATATATTGTCGTCTGCAGCAATGCTCAACGTGAATATTTCTTGATTTCTGTTCAAAAACAGAATCATGATGTCAAGCAACCAATGAAATAATTTACTTTCCGCCGCCCTAGGCGACTCGGTGATACTTTTGCAAATAGTTTGAATCCAGATAAAACGCCGAGTAACTCGACGTCTCATCAGGACTCAAACCGTTTGCTATCCTGATTCTGTTTATAACAGAAGTTAAAAAAATACCCATGTCGAAAATTGAGACAGACGACACTATAGGCAGACCAGAATTATTTGGCGCCGAAAGGGTTAAATAGAAAACGTAAACAGCGCAAACAGAAGATACAGTAAAAGTTCCTTCACCTTCATTGTCAAACTTAAAATAAACAACATAAAGAGAGAGGACTCGTGTTTCACTCATGATTCAAAGATAAACAACAATGAAAATGACGTACAGTCTTGTGACTATATAAAGTATTCTTTTTGAAGGCTCACTACTAATAGATAAGGACGGGATGCATTATAAACTCACGCAGAAGAAAGGCTATATCTTACGGTCAAAGTAAGATTTTTTTTATCTTATCAGTGGTCAATGCTGCTCATCTTCTAAATCATCATAACAGAATGTCTTAACCCTTAGCCTGCCAAGGGCGACTGTGATAGCATATGCAAACAGCTTGGATCCAGATTAGACGTCAAGAAACTCGGCGTCTAATCCGGATCCAAGCTGTTTGATACTCGGCCAATTGTTTCTCCAAATATCGGGCGATTCTGATGAATTTTAAAATCTAGGCAGACGACAATTTAAGTAGACGACATTTTGTTCATCAGGCAAAAGGTTAATGGTCTGTATCTACTCGGCTTTTCATTTAAAAGCAGTCTGCCTTTAATTAATCCTTGTGGCGTCAGAGAAGACATGTCGTCTGCTTCTGCTTAAATTGGACTGCAACTGTATCCTCTTTTACAAGTGATAAAGTGTTATGGGAACGATTCATTGAATGGATATGATTGTTTACAAACAACCGAAGAAAATGTTATTCAGGCTAATCTTGGTCTACACATGTGCCAACATTCCAATTGTTTATATGTGGCAACAAATAAGGTTCATGCGGTATATCTTTTTTCGTATTGTTTTTAAAATGAATTTCTACCAAAAGCCATACTGATAGAGACATTTGGCAAATATTTAAGATGATTTAGAAGGATTGCTGTCCATGGTATTTAGAGCGAAACAATAACGTATGCTGAGTTATCGTAATTTTGACAGGAGGGAGAAAGATTTAATTAGCAACAAAGCAACAGGCCTACCATTACATTAAGATACATACGACAAATATTACATGGACTATGACATATTGTACCATGTCATTATAAGAAGAGTTTCATTGAAAAACTAAAGTTAATATCAATGCACGTTTAAATTTTGAGTTTAAAAAATTGTATTAAATCTACAACTATGTTCTTTTAAAGCATTTATTTGATAAAAAATTGTACGGAGGTTGTATTGATTGGAAAGTTTAGTAAATTGAGAAAAGGTAGTAAATATGTCTTAGTTTATAAAAAGGATTTTGCTTTTAAGAAATTTATTGTTGAAAGTTTATTCATTTTTAAAAGAATATCAGAATATCAGTATTGCTCAAGTTAATGGAATCTCTCCATGTTTAGTATCATACAATTTGTTTTCAAGTGAGGATTGCAAATTTAGGGTTAGATTGGAGTACATGTTTTGTACATGTACTGTAGAAATTTATATTTGACTATAATTAAATCTCAATCTTGCTTCTTGGTCAATATGAAAGCTACCTGGACAAATATTAGTGAGGTAACTTTTGAGGCAGTCACTTGTATTCTGGAGTTTGGTCAGATAAGATAAAAATTGAAGGTCGATTTTTTCTACGTAATGTATGAAGTGATGTCTTTGGGAAACACTCCCTTTAATAAGTTGCTGAAACCCTGGCCTAAACTGCTTACCAATACCACCTGTATCACAGGTTAGTATAGTTTCAAAAACAAAAAAAATGTCATCTAATTTTCAAAATATTTAATTTCTATGAAATATATTCTTCAATGAAACCATAAATTTGAAATCCTTATTTGCAACAACGTGTTTGATACTTAACATGGTGAGATTCCATTTACTTAAGGTTTTCTGGTATTCTTTTAAATTAAAAAATCTTTCAGCAATGAATGGCTTAGAAACAAAACCCTTTTAATAGCTAAGATATATTGTCTACATTTTCTCAATTAAAATATACTTTCCAATTAATACAATTTTACAAAATGCATACTAACTTTATCAAATAAATGCTTAAAAAGAACATTGTTGTAATATAACATTTTAAACAAAACTTTTAAACGTCGCATAATATTAAAGTTATTCATTGAAATTCTCATCATTATGATATGCTCGAAATCAAGCTGATACAAAGAGTCTGCCAGAACAGGAGTTTTGTACCAACCATTTTTTTATTTTATGGGCACAAAGCTTACTTTTATGTATCTATTGTGAATTGCATAATTATATAATTGATGATAAAATCTAAATATCAGATAAATACATATAGTTCAGAGTGACTTGAGTCACACAGTCAATTCGGTTTTGATGAAGGTAACATTAGCTAAAATTCATTGAATCTCTTTTGCCTTCACTACCTGAATCTAGTTCATATTCTAAAGCAATCTGATTGTTTCGCTAAGTTCATAATCTTCCTCATTTAGTGAACGTGTTTGTAACAGCACTTTTCAAACGTTTTAAAGGATTAACTTGTTTTGGAAAAATCATATTTTGGGTTAGAAGAAAATCATAACTATCTATGCTATAAAGACAATGTATATTCTCAGAACGGTATCTTTGTATCCACTGTATATTATGATAGAAGCGTGAACAGTAAGACTGTTAGTCTTTATCTTAATCCCGTGGAGGCAGTTTAGGCTCAGCCAATCAAACTCGTTCTTTGTTATTTTCTATTAGAATGTGCTAAACATATCGAAGAAGGTTTCCCTTTTATATAAGTAAAGAAACCATTGTCTGCATTAGGGAAAGTTCTAAGATATCTCTGCATTTTTTTCCTGCAATCCTACAAATATAGTTAATTTTCAAAGTATTGTGGCAAAACAATTTTGAAAACATTACACATCGCAATGTATTGTCAGAGACATTCTACATCTCTGGTATGTTTAATGACTAGTCTATTTTCTGTCAAATGACTAGCAGGTCAATTCAAATTGCTATGGTGTAATGTTGGTACTTTTATTTTGGAGCTAGTACATTTTATTCGTACTTTCTTTTTACTCTGATTTAGGAGTGTTGTTATCTTTTAAAGTACTGCATTGACTGCTTTGATTTTCTTTAATATTTTGCTGTAGATAATTTCTTGTCTTTTGCAGAAGACACATTAAATAGAGCGTTAAGCTTCAAAAAATTGATGTCAATGTCATCGTCCTTGCATACTTATTTTAGGTAAATTTTTATGCGAAGCTGACTAGTTTTCTTTTTAAAAATCAAACACCCCGATTGGTTAGCCTAATATTATATAATACAAGAAAATGAACAAGCAATACGTGTATAAAGTGTATTATCTTATTCCACATTTTTGCCAGATTGTCACTTAATGAATTCACAGAATTGTCAGATAAAAAAAACTAAATTAGTGGTATCTCTATCATGGGTTTGTTGATTTAATAGCCCAATACTCAGCAAATGACTTTCTTCGGTCTCGATGACCGCTTTCGTGCAACAGATTTTAATCTTAAACAGATGTTTATCTTGAGGGTTTAGACTATCAACGCATAGACAGTAACTTGAAATATTATACAGCAGCTTCAGAGACAATAACTGGTAATACTATACCCCACAGGTTCATTGAGAATTCTTACTCAGTCTCTGATATGTGTCACCCCATGTGAAATCCAATGACACAGCTACTTGATATAAAAGTACCAGATCATCCGCAAACAACATAACTCTGAGGATTCCATTGAAGGGAAACTTAAGGTATGCTGCTCAATCTTTATACTTTTATAATAATTTCTATGACGGATTTATATACCAAGATGAAAGTTAAAGTATAGTAAAATAAACTTTTATTTCAAATGCTCAACCGTTTGAACATGTCTTGAAAGGTGTATCAAAACTAAAAACTGCAAGTTTCAAATTTATGACCGTGTGTGTTGGACAAGCGATAACCGTCGATTAATGAAATCCTGAATTTGAATAATGTAAAAGTCAAATGTACAGTCACTTTTTCAGTAATCATTTAAGCAACATAACTAACTTTAGTTTTACAGTGCTGGGTGAATTTATCATTTACGCAAAATGCACCTCTTATGGTAAAAGGAATTCGCCAGTTATCATTTAAAGCAACATAACTAATTTCATGTTTTCAGTGCTGGTTGAATTTTTCTTTAGGCAAAATCCATTTCTTATTGTAAGTTGAGGTGATCATATTTATTTAAAGCAACATAACTATTTTCATTTGGACAGTGCTGGTTGAATAAACCATCTAATCAAAATGTATTATTGTAAAATTAAGCCATCAGTAATCATTAAAAGCAACATAACTATTGTCATTTTTACATTGCTAGTTGAATTTATCAGTAAAGCAAAATCCATTTCAAGTCGGCGTCTAATCAGGATCCATGTTGTTTGACTCTCGGCCAATTGTTTCTCCAAATATTAGGCGATTCTAGTGAATTTAAAAAGCTAGGCAGACGATACTTTAACCAGACGACATTTTTCAGAAGGCTAAAGGTTAACTATTTTTATGTGTACAGTACTGGTTTAATTTAACTAGTTTTATGTGTACAGTACTGGGTTGATATAACTTGTTTTTATGTGTATATTACTGGTTTATTTTTCAATAGTTTTTATGTGTACAATATTGATTTAATATAACTAGTTTTTATGTGTACAGTACTGATTTAATTTAACTAGTTATTATGTGTACCATTGCTGTTTTTAGTAATGCATCACTATTTAATTCTCATTAATCCCTCAAGAATATTCTGTGAAATATCGTGTTTTAGCTGATTTAAATATTGACATTATGAATTATTTAATGTGTAGTCGAACTGTTTAATCATGGTGCGGTGAAATCGTTAAATGTGTAGTAAAATATTTTATTATGAGAAGGACGGTCAACTATAGTCGCGGTATAAGTGCACACAAAGTAATTTCGAAGTTCACCTCAATACTTGAAGGTATATATTATAATGTTCGGATGAAAGTTCGCTGAGACTTTGAACTTTTTCAAATGTTATAATGATGATAAGATATTCACATTCATGATTTGCCCATCCATTTTTAAGAAAGGTTACATCAGAAATTAAGAGTATTCATTTTAAATTCCTGGTCACACGTCACGGGTCATCCTGGCGTCGATTGTGTGTTGGCGCATTGGTCGTCTATATATACAGTGTATTTCCCTCTGGAGCTCAATATATGAATCTGAGAATGTCGTCTGCTAACAGTTATAATTCCAAATATTTTCTGCAGAGCCAAATTTGAAATGATGTCTGATTAAAGCTACAATTCTAAAACATATTCATAGTGCCCCATTAAACTTTTAAAATCTTTGGGTGGGTCTAAACACTTATAAAACATTCTGGATGGGAGCGCCAAACAGTTATTAAACATTCTGGATGGGAGCGCAAAACACTTATAAAACATTCTGGATGGGAGCGCTAATCACTTATGAAATATTCTGGATGGGAGCCCCAAACACTTATAAAACATTCTGGATAAGAGCGCCAAACACTTCTAAAACATTATGGATGGGAGAGCCAGCCACTTAAAAAACTTTCTGGTGTGCCGTAACACTTATTAAACATTCTGGATTGGAGTGCCAAACACTTCTAAAACATTCTGGTTTAGAGCGCCAAACACTTATAAAACATTATGGATGGGAGCACAAAAGACTTATAAAACATTGATTGGAGCGCCAAACACTTCTAAAACATTATGAATGGTGCGCCAAACTGTTATAAAACATTCTGGTGTGTCGAAACACGTATAAAACATTCTGGATGAGAGCGCCAAAACAAATTTAAAACAGTCTGGATAGGAGCGCCAAAACGCATTAAACATCCTGTACGGGACGAAACACCTATTAAACATTCGGATGGGTCGAAACACTTATACAACATTCTGAGTGGGAGTGCCAAATATTTATCAAACATTCTGGATTGGGAGCCCAAAAACACATATATAAAACATACTGGATGGGAGCGCCATACACTTATAAAACATTCTGGATTGGAGCACCATACATTTATAAAAAAAATCTAGGTAGGAGCGCCTAACACTTATAAAACATTCGGGTGGATCGAAGCACGTTTAAAACATACTGAATGGGAGCGCCAAACATTTATCAAAATACATATAAAACATTCTGGATGGGAGTGCCATACACTTATAAAACATTCTGGATGGGAGCGCCAAACACTTTTAAAACATTCGGGTGGGTCGAATTACTTATAAAACATTCTGAATGGGAGCGCCAAAACACATATAAAACATTCTGGTTTTTCGAAAAACTTAAAAACCATTATGGATAGGAGCACCAAACACTTATAAAACATTCAAAACATGCTGGTGTTTCGAAACACTTATAAACAATTCTGGATGGGAGCGCAAAATTCTTATAAAGCATTCTGAATGGGAGCGCCAAAACATATATAAAACATTCTGGATGGGAGCGCCAAACACTTATAAAACATTCTGGATGGGAGCACCAAAATTCTTAGAAAATATTCTGGTGCGTAGAAAGACTTATACATATGCTGGACAGGAGCACCAAAAACACGTATAAAACATATTGGTGTGCAAAAACATTTATTTATTAGTCTGGTACGCCAAATCTGAAACAGTCTATTAGTTAAATGAGTATCTCAAACATATGTGCATTGTTCATGCAAATTGTACAAAAAACACCACTTTCGAATGAAAGCTGTAAAGCGTTAACTATGAATATCGTCGAGTATACTACATGATCATTCGTAGTTTACAGTAAGTACTTCTAGATACTTTATTTTGCAAACAATTTGAATCCAAATGAAACTCCAGGTAACTCGGCGTCTCATCGGGGTCCAAACTGTTTTTTTACATCCTGATTCTGTTGCTAAACAGAAATTCAAAAAATATCCTATTTGAACATTGAAGACAGACGACAATATACGCAGACGCAAATCATTTTACTCCAAAAGGGTTAAATATGCCATCACGCCTGATAACTGAATTTAATGTTTACGACAACCTCGCCTTTTTTTAGCGCGCTTTAACGAAAACCTACGGTTTAGGGTTACAAGTGGGGCAGGCTCATATTCCAGACATTAAAAGTACAGTTCATACGATGGATGCAGGGGTAGATATTTGAGTAAATGATATCAGAAATTGACACCCTACTTTAACTGCGCAGCATTGTAATATATATAAACATATTCAAATCTGCATTTGTAATATTACGAGTATAATTGTCTGACTTGTTTTTACTTTTTTGTGCGTAATGTCATCTAACGATAAATGATGTATGGTACTTTGTGTGATGGTGTGGGCTAAGTCAAAAATGACGAGTGTCACACTGAACGTGTTGGTCCAACCCATTGTACCGTAGTGAAAAGAAATATCAACTCGGTGACGTTTTCTATTATTTTATTCATTAAACAACATAACCAATTTAAAAATGGATTACTCAGTTTCTAAACCAGTCAATTAGACCCTCTCTTACGTATCCCAAAACCATATTCTCATAGTACATATCAGCAGCCAATATATAGCATCTCTCTCTCTCTCTCTCTCTCTCTCCCACTTCCGTGTTTAAAACACGTCAACATTTTCCCTGACTATCACCGATCATCGTAGGGTTGCCCTTTCCTATCATACTAACTGCAATTAAACATCAACAAACTCAGTACAAATTTCGCCTAGCTACGCTAGTGCCTGACAATTACATTATTTTGATTAATCGCTTGACCTGTACGAGATTGACTGAAATACCAGGTAATGAACAACTGTCGTTAGTTGCCGTCTCATATACATAGTGTAGACCTAGCCCATTAATCTATGTTGTTACACGACATGATGATGATGTTTACAAAACGTATATTTAGTCATCTAAGACAGCATATCATTACTGCAAATGTGTTTCTGACGCATCTAGCAAAGCACTACCGAATTTATTCAGATATAGTATTAACATTACAAGTATAGTCTTAACATTACAAGTATAGTCAACTGGAATTACTATATATCAGCTTCTTCTCTTTCGTATGTATTTTTTTTTTTGTTTATTTGTTATAGAGTTTGAAATTATTAATATTTGTTTGTCGTGTTCAGGCACACATATGCTTGTAGTTTATGAGAGTGCTTACGTTACTGAATAAAACGTTTGAATATTGTAATTAAATCATTTTTATCTTTTTAAATGATACTTATAACCTTATCCACTAAGATCATTATGCTTCTCTCTCTCTGTAGAAATTTACGTTTCGTTTTGTTCTTTTGTCTTCTTTTCTCTGTATTTATTCTCCCTCTCTGTCTCTCTGTCTCTCTGTTTTTCTCTCTCTCTCTGACATCCATTAGCCCTAGCTGGCAGAAAGTGACGTAAATCAAACAAACAAACAAAACAAACTCTCTCGCTGTCTCTTTCTACCTCTGCCTCTCTGTCTCTCGCATTTTCTGTCTGTCTCTCTGCCTGTCTCTCTCTCTGTCTCTATCTATCGCTCTTTGCCTCTGTCTCTGTCTCTCTTATTTTTTTAACTAAAACAAAGACTGGACAGTTGTCTGTAGTAATGACAGTAACAAGTTACCGAAATGAAGACAACTACGCATAGTTTGATGACATCACACACATATTTTACACCCGATACACTATTGCATTGTTTTTCACGTAAATTATACTATTCACATTGTGAGCATGAGACAAGGACAAGATAAACTCTTCCTAAGACGTTTCTTGCTCCTCAGATTTACCATTAACTTTCAAGCCATTGCATAACACATTGCATTTTTTAATGCAGTATTTACCCCATTGAAAAATAGAAACATGACTTCAACATTTTCAAACCTCAAACTTTCTAAAAGCCTTACAAAAGCTCAAAAACGTGTTAAAGCTACTGAACTCCAGATATTGCCTAGGATATTGAATATCTGAGAATATCTGAAACCTGTTGCAAATGTTTAGATATATTCAGGAAGCATGGATACACTTTGATTGAAAGTAATACTTAT
>JAULCC010372212.1:0-11536 GCA_032358795.1 Nuttallia obscurata | reverse complement strand
AGAACAAGAGTCAGAGTCCCTAGAACAAGAGTCAGCATCCCTAGAACAAGAGTCAGAGTCCCTAGAACAAGAGTCAGCATCCAAGTCAGGGAGATTCACAATACAGCGGCAGTCCACATCCGATGAAACAATGGAGCCAGTCAGCCCGACCATTAGATTCGAGCAATCAGATCATCAAGGTATGAAAGTAAATGAGTCACTAATACCTTGGCCACTGTGTAAGATCATATATTTTTATTAAAACCCACCTATGGATAATTGAGACAAGACCCAACTGTTGACTATATATGGTCACTGATCCCTTGGGGCCTGTGTAAAATCATATATTTTGATAAAGTTTTAATTAAGACCCACCTATGTGTAATTGAGACAGGACCCAACTGTTGACTATATAAATTTTACAGGCAGTAAAATGGATACCGTAGAGTCCCTAGAACAAGAGTCAGAGTCACTAGAACAAGAGTCAGCATCCCTAGAACAAGAGTCAGCGTCCAAGTCAGGGAGATTCACAATACAGCTGCATGCCACATCCAATGAAACAATGAAGCCAGTCACCTCGACCATTAGATTCGAGCAATCAGATCATCAAGGTATAAAAGTAAAAGAGTCACTAATCCCATTTGCCACTGTGTAAGATCATATATTTTGATTAAGTTTTCATAAAGACCCAACTATGGATAATTGAGACAAGACCCAACTGTTGACTATATATGGTCACTGATCCTTTGGGGCCTGTGTAAGATCTTATATTTTGATAAAGTTTTCATTAACACCCACCTATGGATAATTGAGACAGGACCCAACTGTTGACTATATATATTTTACAGGCAGTAACATGGATACCGTAGAGTTCCTAGAACAAGAGTCGGCGTCCCTAGAACAAGAGGCCACGTCCCTAGAACAAGAGTTAGCATACCTAGAACAAGAGTCAGCGTCCAAGTCAGGGAGATTCACAATACAGCTGCAGTCCACATCCGATGAAACAATAGAGCCAGTCAGCCCGACAATTAGATTCGAGCAATCAGATCATCAAGGTATGAAAGTAAATGAGTCACTAATACCTTGGCCACTGTGTAAGATCATATCTTTTGATAAAGTTTTCATTAAGACCCACCTATGGATAATTGACACAGGACCCAACTGTTGACTATATATGGTCACTGGTCCCTTGGGGCCTGAATAAAATCATATATTATGATAAAGTTTTCATTAAGACCCACCTATGGGTATTTGAGACAGGACCCAACTGTTGACTAAATATATTTTACAGGCAGTAACATAGATACCGTAGAGTCCCTAGAACAAGAGTCAGATTTCCTAGACCAAGAGCCTGCATCCTTAGAACAAGAGTCAGAGTCCCTAGAACATGAGTCAGTGTCCTTAGAACAAGAGTCAGAGTCCCTAGAACAAGAGTCAGCGGCCCTAGAACAAGACTCAGCGACCCTAGAACAAGAGTCAGCATCCTTAGAACAAGAGTCAGAGTTCCTAGAACAAGAGTCAGCAAGTCTGAAGAACTGCTGTGGTGATTCCAAGCCTATTGATGCTGATGTGGAATTTTTTTTTGACAGCACAGGTTTTTCAAATTCTGAAGGTATATATGATCAATTTTCAAAATTTTATTACTGAGAGGTAAGGGCCTTAGAAAATAATTTTTTCCAGATTTTGAAACAGGTTTTATGATTATGAGATATAGTTATGTTGTCCCAAGGTGTCAACATCGCATTGCAATGTATGTGCAAATGTGTTAGTTTGTACTAACTAATACAGGTTTGTCCTGTTACCTGTGCAAGATCTGTTTCGTTGATTTTAAATGTCAATCATAGTTTCTCATAGCATATGTCATAAAGTAAGTTCTGCCTTTAAAGAACTTATTTTATGCTTGTAAGCCTAATACCTGAAACCAAGGACAGCATATTATTTTGCCTCTTTTTTCTGATTTTTTGTGTTGGCCCTTCATTTATTATCTTGTACGCTTATTTAAGTGATACTGCATTTTTGGTTAGGAGGGGCCCACTACTGCTTGCACCTCTGACCTTCTTTGGATGGGTTAGAGATACTAAATTGCATCACAGAATTTTCCAAGGCTAGACTGGGAATCGAACTCGGGATCTCTTGATCCTTAGTCCTACAGTTTACTGCTGGAGTACTGCACCACCAATGTTTTTTTGTTTTTTTTTAATTCAAATTTAATAACCAATGCCTACAGTATTTATAAGTAAAATACATCGTATTAGCTTGGCTGTTTCAAAGAAAGTTGAGTTATTGACTTATTGTTGTCCCCTTTGCCGCGTCGGCGTTGTGGTTGTCATCTTAAAAAAACTTATACTTTTGTTATTCATTGATGGATTTATTCATACTTGCCTGATTTTTCCTAAGGACAGTATCTTTACAGTGTGATATGATACTGTTACCTTGACCTCAAAATGACCTTGGCGTTGGTCAATATTTAAGGTACTAGATGCCCAATTGCCACATTTCACATCTTGCCACTGGACGGTAATATTTTCATGTAACTGTGCCACTTTAAAGACATTCATAAATAAAAATGTTCCACCAAGAATTCATTAAATTTGAGGGAGATAATCTGTATTTAAGTTTACATTGTAGCCTGGTGAATAGTGGGGAATATACATTTTTTTGCGATTATGAGAAACTCAATTTGATTTTCGAGAAAAACTCATGGTAGAAAGCTGCATCAGACGATTCTGTTTAAAATTTCATAGAGAAATCTAAATTTCCCT
This sequence comes from Nuttallia obscurata, assembly GCA_032358795.1. Lineage (NCBI taxonomy): Eukaryota > Metazoa > Mollusca > Bivalvia > Cardiida > Psammobiidae > Nuttallia > Nuttallia obscurata. The sequence goes on along the minus strand of JAULCC010372212.1, from coordinate 8,795 downwards.
ATAGGAAACAGGAGACAATTACTTTTTATGCCCCCACAAAGTGGCGGCATATAGGGTTGCCCTTGTCCGTATGTATGTACATCCCGAAGATTGTTTCCGATCTAATTCTTGAAAACAATTTGTCCAATCTTCACCAAACTTTGAACACATGTTTGTGACCATAATATCTTGATCAAGTTCGATAGCCATGAAAATTGCTTTAGTCATTTAGGAGTTACGGCCCTTTATTTGCCAAAAATACTTCAAAAATATCTTTTACGATCTAATTCTTGAAAAGTATGTGTCCAATCCTCACTAAAATTTACACACGTGTTTGTGACCATAACATCTTGATTAAGGTTGATAGCCATGGAAATCGCTTTAGTCATCCTCACTAAAATTTACACACGTTTGTGACCATAATATCTTGATTAAGGTTGATAGCCATGAAAATCGCTTTAGTCATTTAGGAGTAATGGCCCTTTATTTGCAAAAAACGACTTGGAAAAATATCTTGCTTCATTATGGCTCTTACTTTTTGTGGCAAAAAATTGGAAGTGGGGGCATCCGTGTCCTATGGACACATTTCTAGTTTTAGTTTTCAGGGGGGAGATAACTCATGAAAAATTATCAGGGGGAGGTAATCTAAAGAACATCTGTCTTAATATTACTAGCATTTTGCTTTGTGGATTTCCATTACTTGACATTTTTAAAGCTAACATTGTCAAGTTATATGTTTGTTTTTAGTTGAATTGATGGCTATAAGGCATCTAATAACTTTATTGTATTGGCCATAACTTTTATATCCTGTGACAGAATATGTTCATACTTGCACACAATGAGTTTAAGGACAATACATTTTTAGTTGAAACTGTGACCTTGGTCTGCAAATGACCTTAATCTTGATCAATATTTTATTGAAAAACTTTAATGTTGACCATAACTTGATTTTGTTCATAATGCACACAATATTCCTTATTACAAAATCTTACCAGTTTGGTTTGATATGCTGACATTGACCTTTAACTGATCTTGACCTTGGTCACTTTTTCTTTGAAAAATTCACATTTTCATGAATAAGGCAGCCGAGCATTAACACCATCTTATTGTTGCACTTTTACGTTAATAGTTTTGAAGATCAAATACACTAAGTTTGAAGATTTGTTATTACTATACCTATGGTCAGTGCTAGTAAAACACAAATGTTAAACAGTAAAAGTATTGATTAGTGTTTCTGGACCAGTAGGTACTTGAACTTTGAGCCCTGCTTACTCATATCTTCAGGCCAAGTATGGGGGTCATTGGTAGTTACCAAGAAAGAAAATGAAGATGTGGAATTGGCCATCTTTTCTTTGAAGTCAACTTTAATGGCAATAGGGAGGTAAGAAAACTGCTACTTTTTCTTCTTGTGATTCTTACAAATCCAAATTTTGAGCTATTCTGTTATGTCCTATTTTACAGTATAATTTGAAATGGATTAAAACATAATAGATTTTATTGTATTCCATGATAAAAAAACAAAACACTTCATTGCCGTTTTTTTTCATTAAGAATAATGTTCAGGCCATGATTTTATTATATATGACCTTCTCTGAGAAAATGTGTTAAAATGACATTTGAGTGTTGCATAACAGATTCAGGTCACTGCATTTTGGGATGAAGTGTCACATACCACTTTCAGGTCACTGACATTGACCTTTGACCTTGATTATTGAAAATCCTTGTCTAGAGCATATCTGCTACACTTAATCAGTTAGCATTATCAAACTTAGTGTGTGTGTGCATTTTGGGATGGTGAAGTGTCACATACCACTTTTGGGTCCTTGACCTTGAACTTTGAACTTTATTATTAAAAATCATTCTCCACAGCATATCTCCTACACTATTTCACCTAGCAATATCAAACTTGGTGTGAGGATGCATCTTGGGATGCCGGAGTGTCACATACTTCAGTCAGGTCATTGTGACATTGATCTTGATGTTTAAGCTTCATTCATTAAAAATCCTTGTCTAGAGCATATCTTCTACATGATATCATATAGCATTACCAAAATTTAACTTGGTGTGTGCATTCTTATTAACTTGCCACCATTAAAATTTAGCCAACACAGACAAGCTTTGATGTCTTCTGATAACTCTTGTTAATTGAAGGTCTGTTTTAAATAACTTGATTTTACTTAAGATTGATGCACAGCAACAAAACTTGATTGTTTCATGTATTTAATTTGAGATTTTCGTGACCGAAGGATTACAGTCATCGACTCCAAATCCTGAGGTCCTCACCCCTGTGGGTTCAAATCCCGGAAGGTGTGAAAATCTTTATGTGAGGAAGCGGTCCGGCCGGCTAGCGATACGAAATAAGATATCTCAATACCCGTATAAATATGAAATGATAACAAAATACAATCAGTAATTTTGTAAGTATGCATGTAGAAATTTATGCATTAATTTATTCCAGTGCCAGGACAAATGACATTATTGTAAGAGGATCTGCAGCTCACGAGGTTTTGGTGGAAATAAATAGATTCGGTGAGGTATGAGGAACTGTGTATTTGTTTAATGGAACTATTATAATGATTCTACTTTCTTCTTCTTTGTACTCTTAGACAATTTGCTGAAAAAATTGTAAATTCAGATTTGGTCAACTCTTTGCATGCTGAGTAAATTTTAAGAATTTAGCAAAAGCCAAATAGTTTTCCATTAATATTCTTCTGAAATGAAATCTGAGTGTCAATCAGTTTGAACCTCAGATGAGGCCCAAATTTTGCTGGGCCTCATGTGGATCCAAACTGCTTGCAAACGTCATCAGTGGTCTACAAAATTCACCTATATCAGGCTAAGAGTTAGGGTGTCTATAGATGCAGAAATAAAATGTACCTAAAATAGAACTTGTTATGGTATGTCTTTAACAGTAATACTCTAAACAAAACTATAACTTTTCATTACCTATACAAGGTAACAATATTAAAAAAGAATAGTCGAGAAATTTATTTAAAAAAAACAATTATGCAAATTGAAAGTAAAAGAGCTTTGCTAAATTTGCTATGATGCACATATCTCTTTCTAGGCTTTTATCATTGTGCTTCTGTAGCTTCCTTTTTTAAGCAGTGTTCAGTTTTACATGCAAGAACAAGTTCAAATATAGAAAACTGTATTACATATGCATCAGCAGTTCATTGGATCTGTTTGAAAATATTAAGAAAGTTGATTTACAATGTTATAAATATTTTCTTTTGTAATTTCTTTATGGACAATAAAGATATACCTAAATAAACCTTTTTAGCTCAAGTGAGCTTTTCTGAGAGCCTTTGCAAATCTTAAAATACACTTTTGCAATGCAGAACAATATATTTTTGATGATATTTTATACCCCAAGAACTCCACCCCACCCTTTTGGAAAATGTAAAGCCCCTGGGTGCATTATTTAGTGGTTATACGGTACTTTGTCTGAAACTCCAAAGCCTTCAGCCTAAATATTTTACATGTGGCATAGTCTACTGGTCCTTCTCTACAAAGATTGTTCAAATTTTGCCCCAGGGGTCGGGCCACATGTTTAACATAGAAATATTGGATTAGGGTATGTCCAAGACAGATGCGCAGGCAAATGATATAGGGTTTTATGGCCGTCTCGCTCAAAGACATAATTTTATAATTATACCCCCATCAAACAAAGTTTAGGGGGGTATACTGGAATCACCCTGTTGCGGTTTGTCGGTCAGTCGGATGGTCTGTCCACAGCTCACATATACAGTTTGTGGAGCAACTCTTCCTTCAGTTTTTGACGGATTGCAATGATACTTGGTATACATCATCAACATGAATGGTAGAAGTGCAAGACGTATTTTTGGTGCATTAACCCCAAGATGTTTCAGAGTTATCTGCCCCTGGTCTGCTTTTAAAATAATTCATTAATAGGTGTTAGGGGACTATGATGTCTAAATGATTGCATTGACTATTACAGGCTTTTATGGTCAGAGATAATGCCTCCCCTCATTACTTGAAAGATGGGGAGCTGTTTATGGTATGCAACAAAGCATTTAGATGGAATTACCCTTCCAAAACAGGTAAGTAATTACATGTTAAATTATTTATATCATTGTAAGTCCTACTTATTGTTGATGACCCTATTAGATATCATAATAAAATGTTTTGTGAAAGGGAATAACCACCTGACATAAAGAATGAGAAAATCAAACATGGTGGTAGAGCGTCCACTTCGAGTGCAGGAGATTTGCGGCTTGGTATCAGAGTACCCCTTACCAAACGCTTAGCACAAAGCGGGTAAATGGCTTCTCTCAAACCCTCATGGCAGATTTCTTCAGGAATGACTTGTTGAGAGTGATGAATATAAAGTGTAAGAACTTTTTCAAAATGGACCTAAAATAATTTTTTAAACAACTCAAATTCTGATAGTATAAATTGTTTTAGACAAATGGGAGAGTTAGCATTTTTCCTGTCCAGAAAGTAACATAAATGGTCCCAGTGTCACAATGTCATGGCTAATTATTATATTTATACACTCTGGAATACCACAGAGGTAGTATGGTACTATATGTAGCATAATTATGTGAAAGTAGCACAACTTACAATTAGAAAAGTCAAACTATGCAATAGTTGGGGCATACTTCCTCTTGGGTGGCAGCTATATTTTTATTTCATAATTTAACCTACTAACCTATTTCTGAAAGAGAAATCCTAACTGTAACATCAGGTAGGTATCATTTATTATGTATTCATAGAACTATAATTCGAATAATAATTTTTCATTTTTATGCCCCCTTTTGAAAAAGGCTGCATGTCCCTCTGTCCGTCCGTCTGTCCGTACCCTACATCGTTTCAGATCAATAACTTGACAATGCTTGGGCACAGGAAGCTAAAACTTGGTAGGCAGGTTGGTTATGACCAGCAGATGAACTCTATTGATTTTGGTGTTAGTGGGTCAAAGGTCAAGGTCAGTGTGATTTTTTAGCTGAAGACTGGTTTACGATCAATAACTTGAGACCTCTTGGACCCAGGGACCTCAAACTTCATAGTATGTTAAGTTATGAACAGCAGATGAACCCTTTTGATTTTGAGGTCAGTCAGTCAAAGGTCAAGGTCAGTGTGACCTTTTGCTGAAAATTGGTTTCCGAACTTGAGAATGCTCGGACCCAGCGACCTTAAAATTCATTGACTGGTTGGTTATGACCGGCAGATGAACCCTATTGAGGTCAGTCTGTCAAAGGGCAAGGTCGGTGTGACCTTTAGCTGAAAAATAGTTTGAGACAGGACCCAACTGTTGACTATATATGGTCATTGATCCCTTAGGGCCTGATTAAGTTCATATAATTTGATAAAGTTTTCATTAAGACCCTACCTATGGGTAATTAAAACAGGACCCAACTGTTGACTATATATATTTTACAGGCAGTAACATGGATACCGTAGTGTCCATAGAACTAGAGTCAGCGTCCCAAGAACAAGAGTCAGCATCCCTAGAACAAGAGTCAGCGTCCCTACAACAAGAGTCAGAGTCCCTAGAACAAGAGTCAGCGTCCCTAGAACAAGAGTCAGCATCCAAGTCAGGGAGATTCGTAATACAGCTGCAGTCCACATCCGATGAAACAATGGAGCCAGTCAGCCCGACAATTAGATACGAGCAAACAGATCATCAAGGTATGAAAGTAAATGAGTCACTGATCCCTTGGCCACTGTGTAAGATCATATATTTTGATAAAGTTTTCATTAAGACCCACTTATGGATAATTGAGACAAGACCCAACTGTTGACAATATATGGTCACTGTTCCTCAGGGCCTGAGTAAGATCATATATTTTGATAAAGTTTTCATTAACACCCACCTTTGGATAATTTAGACAGGACCCAACTGTTGAGTATATATATTTTACAGGCAGTAACATGGATACCGTAGAGTCCCTAGAACAAGAGTCAGAGTCCCTAGAACAAGAGTCAGCATCCCTAGAACAAGAGTCAGAGTCCCTAGAACAAGAGTCAGCGTCCCTTGAACAAGAGTCAGAGTCCCTAGAACAAGAATCAGCGTCCAAGTCAGGGAGATTCACAATACAGCTGCAGTCCACATTCGATGAAACAATGGAGCCAGTCAGCCCGACAATTAGATACGAGCAAACAGATCATCAAGGTATGAAAGTAAATGAGTCACTCATCCCATGGCCACTGTGTAAGATCATATATTTTGATTAACACCCACCTATGGATAATTGAGACAAGACATATGGTCACTGATCCTTTGGGGCCTGAGTAAGATCATATATTTTGATAAAGTTTTCATTAAGACCCTACCTATGGGTATTTAAGACAGGACCCAACTGTTGACTATATATGGTCACTGGTTCCTTGGGGCCTGAGTAAGATCATATATTTGATAAAAGTTTTCATTAAGACCCTACCTATGGGTAATTAAAACAGGACCAAATTGTTGACTATATATATTTTACAGGCAGTAACATGGATACCGTAGAGTCCCTAGAACAAGAGTCAGCGTCCCTAGAACAAGAGTCAGCGTCCCTAGAACAAGAGTCAGAGTCCCTAGAACAAGAGTCAGCATCCCTAGAACAAGAGTCAGCATCTCTAGAACAAGAGTCAGCGTCCCTAGAACAAGAGCCAGCGACCCTAGAACAAGAGTCAGGGTCCAAGTCAGGGAGATTCACAATACAGCGACAGTCCACATCCAATGAAACAATGGAGCCAGTCAGCCCGACAATTAGATACGAGCAATCAGATCATCAAGGTATGAAAGTAAATGAGTCACTCATCCCTTTGCACTTGACTCAGATTACATTTCTTTCCATTATTTCCATTATTATGTCATTAAACTATAGGTCATTGCTATATTGAAAACTTCTGTATTTCAAATTTGGTAGTTTTGATTCCAGTCTGTCACACACATTTTTAATGAGGTTCAGACTTGATTCATTATAAAATTGAAGTTATTTAAACATGAAACTTCCACCAACTCTAATTAGATTTCTTACCTTTGAAAGTTTTGTTAATGTGGAGAAAGCCTGTACACCTTTTTTGGAAAAAAAGATTGCAGAGTTCAGGACTGACACTTGATTAATCATAACTTATCATATTGGCAATTTTACAATTTTCAGGTCTTCACAGTAGTGCCTTCCAGCCCCATGAAGGAATGGGTGATTATTTGTCAGGCTCTACAGGTGAGTTGATCTCTGTTAAAATTCGTTTTAGTGGAAGTGTGAAAATACTTTTAAGACTCAGTTCTGTCGCTCAAGATTTAACATTTTTATTGTGACAGCAATTTTATTAGGAATTTTTTTATTATTTTTGTGCCAACCACATCTAATTATTGACTTGGCGTCCATTAGTTCAAAATGCATCCTTCTTTTCAGTCAAAAGGCATAATTTAATTCCATCAGATTTTTATGAAACTCGGTCAGAATGTTGACATATGTGATAAAGACATCAAAAAAGAACAGTACTGGTTGTAAACTTTGATTCATCTCCATCAAATCAAGTCTGACAGAAGCTCAGTGCTCGAACTGTAAGGCATATACTGGAAGTCTTTATAATTGTTATGGAACATCATCTTATAGATCTCTTAATTAATCTTGTAGCATTGTATTACTAAATGTATTCTTCTTTAAAAAATTAGAAGAAAGAGAAACCTACAAGTAGCAGCTTTGTAAAACACTATAGTGTCTGTTAATATTGTTGCTGAAAATGAAAAAGGTTTTCGTTTGAAATTTGAAAAAATTGTGCTCATGAGAATATGAATTGTTTTTATGTTTCTTATTGTTATCAGATAATGACTCTGATGATGACCCTACCTACTCTCCAGACACAGACTCTTCGGATAACGAACCTGAGAGCAGTGAAACTGAACACACAATTAGAAAAAGAGTTTTCAACTTTGGATCAGCTCTTTCAAAATTAGGTATGCTATGTGAAAGTCATTAAGGTAAACATTCAGTGTAAGTTGAAGTGTGTTTTTTCATCTATATACTAGTAATCCGGTTTTTACAGTTATTTTCAGAAGCAATGAGTCTGTTGGACTCCAAACCTTGAAAATTATGGAGGATAGCTGTAACTTAAGGAGTCCAATTGAAATATGAATTTTAGCTTCCATTGTCCCTATTGCAATTACTAAAACTTGTGATGATGTAATTGTCATGTTCAGCATTATATGACCATATTATGTCTAGTATACCAAGAAAGCAATCTACAGACAAAGAGAATGTGGTATCATTGTTGATTTTTAAGGAGTCGTTTAAACTCCTTATAATCATTTTGAAAGAGTCTAAGGCAAGTGTTGAGGAGTCTTAGTGAAGAACCCTGGTCATTAAGGGCTGAACATTTTTGGCTGTAATGGCCAATGGCTCCCAGGCATCAGTTTATTAATCCCCCACCACGAAGCGGAGTGGGGATTATAGGAATGGCCCTGTCTTCCCGTCCGTCCATATCATTTTCTTGTCAGCTCCATACACTGCTTAAGGTTTTCTTAAGAAACTGTACACACTTTTAGAGGGCACTAAGTAGAAGTGCAGTGCACTAGAACCATAACTCTATCTTCAATATTGGAGAAGTGTTTGGACTTTGCAATTTTTGATTTAGATTCGTGTCCACACTATAACTCTCAAACCAAAGAAGGTATCCAAATGAAACTTGACACACTTAAAGAGGACACAAATTTCCCCCACTACTTTCGGTCTACCACATGTTGTTCGGTCTATGCCATTTAACGACATCGATTACATGTGTGACATTTATTTTAAATGTGATATTTAATTGAATAAATAAGTGTTGTAGCAGATAATTTTCAGTAAAATTTCTGGAAC
>JAULCC010372101.1:0-11537 GCA_032358795.1 Nuttallia obscurata | reverse complement strand
AATTTTCGATGAATGTGTATTGTTTCACAATTGAACTTTAAAACTGACAAATATGTCAATCATAACAAGTTGGTATTCATGGTGAATAGCTGTTTAGTCAGCACATAAATATTGTGATGAACATTGGGAAAACAGTAATCAGACAAAGAGCTTTTCAATAAAAACAAACATGAAATAAATGACAAGTCATTTGCTAAAATGATTTACATAAAATAGATTTTGTCAATACACCAAAACACAAACAATTTACCAAAGAACTCGGAATAATATGACAATTAAGTCTTTCTTTTAAATGCAAAATTAGCATCTTCTTTTAATTGTATTACTTTGATCAAAATCATTTTTATTCTATGTTTTCTATATGTAATCAATGTCAAATGAAATTCCAAATAAAAACAGTTGTACTAGACAACCGTATCACACACAAACATGTATTTGAATAATACACGATCTTATTGTATAAAAACATGTAGTACGTGCTCATTAATATCTTCTTTTAATTTAAATGTTGTTATTGGTGTTATCTAACAGGAACAAAGCTATTTTTAAAGATGCATTGAATATCTTAGGTGGTATGTCTAACTAATTTCATCCAAATCCATCTGTTTGTTTTGTGAGAAAGGAATATTGTATATTATGTTAATTGAGGGGCAAGTTGGAATATTTAACGAAATTTTTTGTCGTTGGAAAACACTTGGGTGAAGCTGGTATTATTGAAATTTGTTGGAACGATGGTCCAGTGATGAGACGCGGGCCTCAGGATTGTAGGGTCCTGGTTTCGAATCAAGTCTGGGTCATCGGAGTTTTCTTGGCAGAAAATTGATCCCACATGTGCCTCACTTCACCCAGATGTATAAATGTGGCGGTTTAAGCCAACGAGTCGTGGCTGTAGTTCGATCTAAACGGCCGACTTACACCCTAATTGTCCTGGGGGAGGGGGGTAATACAACCATTTAAAGCACATTTGTGCCAAATATTAAATATTGCTATATTCATGTCGTTTATGATCATTAATATTAATACTTCCATAAAACTGTCAACTTTAAAACAAACAGTCATATCCATCAAAGGTGTATTTACATCTGTTATTTTGTTGAACATACTTGAAATTTTCATTTACGGAGAAATTAAAACAAAACAAAAAACGAAAAATCTAAACCATATAAACTTTTACAGTCTAACAATTATACATTTAAAATATATTTTCATCTGGATAAGCATTAATAAGCATTCCTTTCATAAACACTATCAAATGCACTGTTCCAGTATTTATCATCGGGCGTAAATTATTAATCGGTAGCTGGTAGACTTTATCAAACACCTTTTTTTGAGCGTTTGTGGCACAGTTTCCAACATCAAAAAATAAATTGGTGTTCTACTGATACTGTTTGCGCCCCAGGATATTACATTGTTATCTCACTGTTAAACGAAGCTACAGTCCTTAACATGCAATTATTTTCGCAGTTGAATCTACCTGGGAAAGATGGTAACACATTGTTACATGAATTGCATGAACAACAAATAAATATGCTTGCTTATGTAGCCTTAATTCGTTGGATAGTTAAGGTGATTGGCGTGTTGCAAAACATGATTTCAGAAATATCTCAATGTTTCACTGTTGGTAGGATAATGCTAATAGAATAATGTTTTGGTAAAATAATACACATTTACCGTAATATCATCCTGGAGTACTCTTTTTTGGTGAAACAATCGGTATCGTTGAGACGCTTTACACGATTTTGACATTTGATTTAATCGGTCACTCTCATAAGCAGCGTTTTCATGGAGAACTAGGACTACTTTGTTATACAGCACTGATTTGTTGTTCAAGTATTGTTGCAAAGCATCAAAGGTCGCCGCTAAAGAATTAAACAAGAGCAAAGGAAATATAGCATTTTTATCTTTTGACTATAGCTCCTAGTGACCTTAAGAGATAAGCTAATAAACTTACGCTTTTCCGGTCAGTAGAAGTGATTTTGTTTTGAAGACGAATTAATTTCTATTACGTGATACCGAAACTATCTTACTCAATAAATAAAATAATTTTTAGGCGATGTAATCAAACTATCAGCTCTTGTATAACCTATCTTTCTCTCTCGATATGAACACCATGATCTAAATAGAATGATTGCTTATAATATATAGGTATCGGCCGAGCCTCGCACCAACGCCGAGACATAAAAAAAGGTTACTAGACCAACGCGAGGCTTATGTCTCTACTTTCGTTTTATATACGTATATAAACTCAACGTCACGAAGCTAAACTAATCTATAGACTAGTTAAATTTATTATAGGGGCCTCCGTGGCTGAGTGTTTATAGTCATTGACTTGCAATCTCTCAGCCCCTCACCACTGTGGGTTCGAATCCCTGCCTCGGCACTTTGGAATTTTTCAAGTGAGGAAGCCTTCCAGCTGGCTTGCGGTAGGTTGGTGTTTCTACCCTGGTGCGCCCTGTGTCTGAAATAGAGTACAGAGGTATCCCGGGGTAATGAGCTGGACGTCGTGATATGACTAAAATACTGTTTAAGTGACGTTAAATTTCAAACAAAACAAATTAAAACAAAACAAATATCTTAAAATAGTCAAAATGGACCTTGACCGTTTTAAATCGTGCACCACATGAGGTACATGTAATTATTAGAATTAAAGGATGTTTTAAAAAGAGAAAATCAAACAATAAAAAACATACTACAAATACTACTATGTTAAATAATATTGTCAGTGTATAAAATTATCTTGCATCGAATAATCTTGAAGAAAATAAAAGTCACATGCCTCTCCACGTACAAACAAAATCCCATTCCATACACTAAGCAGAACTTAAGTGCAGCGACAATAAATTACATGTGTAAATTATTTTTCAGAATGCAACAGACACTGTAGAATTCGTCTTTCTTAGAAAAAAAAGCCCGCATTATTTAAGTAAAACAACGTATAATATAACACAGTACTGTTCGATTTATGACATTGTTTGAGGAAATAAAAAAAAATCGTGTTGTCCAATGGATCTACTCCTTCTGATGGCGAACACATGATTTTGTTTTGAATCAATATTTCAGGACTCAGTCTGATTTTAATCAGTCAGTTTTATGTACGTTTCTGAAAATACATGTATTCATACTCTAGATAACTGTTATGTTAGTTATGTACATATACTAAGAGAATAAATATTTCAAAGCGTTTATAAATTGATGACACAGTCATTCAGCACTAATATTGCTTAGTTATTTTTCAGAATGCAACAGACACTGTAGAATTCGTCTTTCTTAAAAAAAAAGCCCGCATTATTTAAGTAAAACAACGTATAATATAACACAGTACTGTTCGATTTATGACAATGTTTGAAGAAATTATAAAAATATCGTGTAGTCCAATGGATCTACTCCTTCTGATGGCGAACACATGATTTTGTTTTGAATCAACATTTCAGGACTCAGTTTGATTTTAATTAGTCTGATTTAATGTAACTTTCTGAAAATATTCACACCTTAGATAACTGTTATGTTGTAAGTTATGTACATGAGAAAATAAACATTTCAAAGCGTTTATAAATTGATGACACAGACATTCAGCAATAATATTGTTAAGTTATAGATTAAGCCTTGATTCTTATATATTAAATAATAGTTACCTGAATGTTTTTACTTTAAGTTAACGTACATATCACCTGTATGCTTTCCAAATTGCATTCAATTTGACTTTCAGCAAAATGTGCATATGCAATATATGAAGCAAAGTATTTGTACTTATTTTGTTTTTGTAAATTAGTTTATTGAAATTCTCGTATAGTGTATCTCAGACAGCCTTAACTTTCATATCCAAAAACACCCAACCCCTCATAATATTGAACTGCAGACTATGAATCGAGAATTTCCTAGACGTACTTAGTCGTGCTGAGATCAGGACTTTTACGGACAAGTGATCATTGAAACCAATGTCATTTGTTACCACTCTGTACCTCTGAATTTCGTCCAGAAACAGTGTCTTGTAAAGTGGTGTCTTGATCAAACTAATATTTTATACACGTTCAGTTATCATACTGTATTTAGTATATATGTATCCCGAAGGTAAACTGTTGACCAAATCTAAAGGTGTGAGAACTTGTGTTGTAACACCATCTCTGTAATTTGGAAATACATAATGTTTTACCTAAAGTTTGCTGTATAGTGTTTAAAAGAAACCTTATGACTTCATAGTAATCGTTTAAGCCTTTTTCTTTTACAACAAGGCGACAAAGGACAATCGTATTTGGTATTCAATGGTAACATTGGTTACTGACGACACTTCACACTTACTACTGAAAACACGTTAACACATCTGTTTCAAATGACAATTTATAAAAGTTTCTAAATAAGAAAACAAATAAGACTCTCCAAACTGTCGAAAATTCCAGCATGGACCCAAGCGTTCTGATTTGTAAACAAACAAACAATGAGATATATAGAATAATGGAGAGATAATTTTACAAATTATCATATTGATCTGGGTTTTTGACTGCTTCTACAAAAGATAAAATTTATGTGCAAAAAACATCTTTAAACATTTTAAACAAAAAACATCCGTCTTAAACCGAATTGCGATAAAATAAAACATAAATGTCATACTCACGGCAACCCGACAACGTTGAAGTCATGATTTAATGACTGCCCGAAAATACATCTGAAAATTAAAAGAAGCCATTTCATGTATGGTCAATAAAAACGCAAGATCCGTTACGCTTTCTTATGGTCCTTGTCTGGTAATTTGTGTCAAAAATTTCTAGGACGCTATACTTCAACGTGGAATACTTTTATTTAAGCCATTGCTTCTGTTTATTTATTTAAAGCTTACATTTCTTTTGTAAGGAAAATTTTTGCAAACGTTCTATTTTTTTGTGTAAATATTTGTGTCTTCAAAAGGGTTTTTTCATTGTAGATATAAATGTGGAATATGACAACACGACATTACAACGATCAAATTGTGACTTAATTACTTAATTTGAATTCTCTATATAAAATATGAAAAAATAAATTATCTCTTTACAGTAATATCATATCAAAGGGCACAACACAAATGGTTCCGTCTTGAAATGACTTGTTCTATGCTGAAAGGGTCGACTGTGTCTTCTAATATACCGATACAATTTCAGTTAACGTTCGTAAGATAGCAAAGTCTTACTAACGTTTGTTGAACTGACTAATCATATTTTCTGTTTGATGCATTCGGTCGTATATAATGTCTTAGTTTATACAATTTTGCATTTCAGATGAAATGGATTTGACAATGGGTGTACCCTTTTTAAATCATTTCATAAGGTTGAAGGTAAATGAAACATGTAACAATTATTATACAATGCATGTTTACAGTATATAACAATAATTGCATAGTATGTTGAGTATAAATAGATATTTCATCAGATATGTTCATAAAGGTGTGAGTTGACATTTGAATATAACACCGTACTGAAAGTTAAAATTTGAGGATGGGCAAGGGGTTGTAAAAAAATATAATGTAAATTTAATTCGGGATTATCGTTTGTTTAGTCTTCTATGAGCATTGTAAGGGAACAGGTCTCTATTTGAATGATATATTCTGCGAGGTGTATGAATGTTACCTGGCAAACTCGTGCAAACAATATTGTTACACACAGGGTTGCAAATAACAAAAAATCCAACCAAAGCAAGATAATATGGTTTTAGTGTATGTAAAACAAATTAAAATAGCGTTTACATGAAGTTTTGACGTCATCTTGACACTACGACGACACATGGGGTTATCTTATGAGTATCAGATATGCATAAGACATTATGTATTCGTTATTCTAAGCCGGACAAAAGCGGTATTGTGTGATAAAATATAAGTTCAAATATAACTATAGATATATAACATATTAGTATAGAAGCTATACCTATAAGGTTGCTACTACGTCTGTTAGCTACAACTTGAACGTACAAACAGTTCGATTTAATGTGATCTTAATGAACATATACACTCATTTTAAAATCAGGTATATGCAACTCTGTTAATTTGATATATCATAGCTTATGTTGTATTTTGGGCTGGAGACCTTTATTTACAAAATAAAATATTGTATTGTATTACTTCAAAAATACATACCAATCTCCCAAGTACTCAAGAAACCGCTTTCAGCGTCTACAATTTAAACAAAGCATTACAAACATGTAGAAGACAAACGAAATAATATGTCAAGCAAAGCTTGTTCAGTTCCGATGAGTTGTTTGGAAACAAAATACCGAAGCAACACTCTGTCAGTTTCTTCCCAGAGTCTCTAATCATGTTTGGCTAATAGAAGGTTCAGAAGAAGTACCAAACTACATTAATAACCAATTGTGAACGACCCGAAGTAAAACCATTTATCAAAACCGAAGGCGGTTGATAATATATAGGTTAATCTTTTTGAAGGATGTAAAATCTATTCTCACCGATGTTTGACTTCGTCGGAGTGTCTGCCTTTTGATAGACATATATATAAATCCAGACAAAAACATAGATTTTAGCCAATACACTATGTCTTGTCATTTATTGTCGTGCTAGGTATAGTCCAAAAGCTTGGAGGCTGTAGACCTTATCCTGGAAAGTATATGGTGGAAACCTTCATTGGCTGCCTACAACAACTGACATTTTGAAACTTCATTTAGAAAAACGTATAATATAACGTTTTATCTAAAACACACATTATGATGCAAATATATATAAGTGCATACCTAAAACTTTTTCTGTAACGAATTTAAAGTCACGCAGTGTTCATTTAACCAAATTGTTATGTTGATACATTGATGATACTTGTCGTCATTTATTTGACATATAAGGTTAATAGTCATTTATTGCAAATGCTGGTCAGAAAAATGAAGCCTCGAGTCATTGTGCTCATAATTTGTGACACCATAAGGAAACGCATTCTACAAAAGCCGACATGCATACATACACTTTCATCAAGGTCGTAGTGTATTTTGCGGTATATTTTGTTCGTGACATACGACAAGTGATACAATGTATATTAATATTTGTGTCTAAACAAATAAAACAATCAAAGCATCTTAAAACATTGGAGTACAAATTATTTTTTAAAAGTGGTATCAAAACTTTGTTTTTTCAGAAATAGTAAAGCATCACTTGGTAAAATTCAAACCCGCTACCAAAGCAGCGACTTAGGGTAATATATATAACTTCTTTTATACACCAAATCGTGATTCACAAGGAAAAGGCCAACTGCTTATAATTAGTTTGCCTGATATCTGAGACCAATGTTTTGCTGAATAATTTGTCTTCATATGATTCAATCTGTTTCTTTAGATGGCGTTTCTCGTTAATGATCCTAGTTACAAATCCAGAGTGACAGATGATCTCTGTCAATTTCATTTATTTCTATCACAAGCACTAAGTATCGTAAGTGACATAGTAGCAATGCTTTATGTATTTCAATGATCACTTTTGTTACCAGAGAAAAGAACTTTTGACCCGAACACTTTTATTGTCTGCAAGAAGTTTGGCACTAGGAAGACATTGTATAGAGCTTGGAATTATTCATAAAAAGACATACGAATGAATGCTTGCAGGACGAAGCGGTTTATTAATCTTTTCTTTTCTATAGGCGACACAATAGTTTCACGAGCTAGTCATTACCTATTGTTATGACAGGTCAAATAAGGTTTACATAAAATGGGAGGGGGAAATAATTAATAATTGTTAATTTAAAATGTGAATTGCACAATTATGCATTTCAGCTGATGTACAAACGCCCTTTACTTTTAATTAAATGAAACATATTTAGTCATTTTCATGTTTTGTGTGCGATAAATATATATCTTCAAATCAATTAAATTCAGTTCACTACCTTACTTTCCTTTCACCGTTACATATTTTTTTGCGATCATTTATATAAATACATACCGTAAAAAAGTTGATTATAATGTTAGACTGCTTTATGATAACGGTTAATTAAAGAAATTAAATGTATAAGTGAATTGGCTCAAATAACTTTTTATAACGACTAATTCAGCATTTATATCGATAAATGTTAAATGTTAAAGGGCATTGTTAGACTTTAAATGTGATTTTGAATTTATTTTATAAAAAACAAAGGGGATTGTCATTGTTTAAGAAGGTTTCCGTTATTTGTGATATCAGAGGCAATCTGTTGTTGATGCAAACCTTCTTTAACTCCATTTTTTTAAATATGCAAATGAAATCAACTATTCCGTTAAAACAAAACGTTTTCGTGCTGGCTGATACTTTTCAACGCTGCCCTGACAATGATCGCAACCACTAGTGTTTTTCACAGTATAGCTGATGTATATCAAAGCATCTGGTTTTAATTTTACATACTTAAGTCAAAAGGTTTAGCAACCATTTGAACAAACGTTAAAATCAAAGTCTTCACGTCTCAGATTAGCCTTAAGTCATTCTTTAAGTGCTTTTGCTTATCTATCCGTCTTCCCGAGCCGCTTTACAAAAATGACGTTAATGCACCTCCACAATCGTTATGTCAGTGTGGATTCCTTATTGACACATGTGGTCAGATCGTTCATCGATTCAATAGAAAACGATTAAATATTTTAAAAACAAATACCATGGGATTTCGACCGGGATATGACTCTAAATCTACGTCAAAAGTCAATCGGCATATTAACAGCGGTTATATGTGTAAGTCACGTTGCACGGCAGTTCGGTGTTCACAGAAGCACACCAAGTCATCTTCGGATCAGAAACCAGCAGACCGGACGTGTAGCAGACATGCGACGTTCAGGGAGGCCGCGGAAGACGATAAAGACCGAGACAACGAACAGGTTTTACGCAGAGAGTGAAAATGGGTCCCTATGCACATTGTTAGACCCCTTGTCGCTAGCATTATGTGCAGATGCATAGCTTATATTTTTCTCATAGGCGTGGCCATACACGATATTGACAGTGTTCATTCCACGATTGACGCCAGTGTAAATCAACCATACACTTTATTCAAATTGGTATTTTGAAATTTCACAACCTCTACACTGTTAATTTGAAATGATTTACTGTCACCAGTCTTTTCCCTCGTAATCTGTACAACTGCTTCATTAAAAATATATCTCTGTTTGCAAAACTGTTTTCTATCAATATATATATACACAACTGGCAAATGCAACATTACTTTTACTCTTTCAGGATTTTCTTGACTTATGAGGAATATAAAACATATAGATTTATGAGGAATATAAAACACTTAGACGTATGAGTAATATAAAACATATAGACTTATGTATACAAGAGATACTACATCGATCTGTACGTTCCAAATATATATTTTCTACAGAACTACATAGCTTTTACTGTAAATCTTATATTCATTTAATGAAGACAAATGCTAATTGTTATTATTTGCCTTATTCTGTCAAATTATGTTTTATGTATGTGCTTTTAATACTCTAGAATCCATATCATAAGGTATCAATTTATCCAAATTTTATCCAAATAAGATCATTTCCTCATTATCCGAGAAACACGCGCTAACCCAGTGAATAACTAACTGTAAGAAACAAATGTACAAAATTTGTTTTTCAAGACAAAAATGGATGACAACTGGAAGTAGTTTTCACATATTCCCTTAAATTCAATCTGAATGTAAGTCTGCAACCAAACATAATGTTTGACTTGGGTTAGAAGACAGGTCAAAGTGAATCCGGGTACCCATTTTATATATTTTACCCATTTGACATATTGTTTTTCTTATTCTTTTGTTTGTTTGTTTGGAAATTAACGTTGCTTTATTAGTATTTCAGTCATATCGCGACCACCAGTTCATTTCAGATGGAGGAAAACCTCGGGGGACCTATGTACATTTTTTTCAGACACAGAGCGTACCCGGGTAGAACCATTGACCTACCGCAAGCCAGATGAAAGGCTTCTCTATGATAACTGGTTTTTTACCCTTTGTATAATAGAAACAGTCTCCAAATATTAACGACAGTCAAAGACTTCAAACGTTGAGCGATCTGGTTTCTTGATTGTATTCTTGTTTATAACTGTGTGTTTCGTTCAATCAACTTATTTATGCACACAGTAAATGCAAAAAATGCAAATTGTGTTTTTCCATGCAGTTTCGACTATAACGTCTTCATAAGGGGAGTTAAAGCTACATATTGAACATACTCAAGTGTCCTAATGTCGGGGTGAACTGCTGAACAGAGGTGACAGGGTTGCTTTTTAAATCATCTTTTTTCTAGTCAGCATCTTAATTTTTAATTCATTTCAAAGTTTTAAATATAGTTATGTATTGGTAACTTAAAATGTTTTCAAATATTTGGAGTCTTTTAAAATATGTTTCATTCACCAGTGATTACATTCACCAAGAAAAAATCAATGTTTTGTAGAAATAATAGAATGCGTCATGCAGGAACATGACGTTATTTTTTACAGAGAGGTACTCACATGAATGCTCACGGTATATTGCGGATATAAAACAAGGTGTAAGAAATTGTACAGAACGAAGCTCTGCTAATTTTGTCAACAGTGTCAGACAACGAATTTTATATATTCAATTTACCATGACCACGCATGTAAGATTTTATTTTCACATTACTATAGAAACAGAAGTTTTAAGCAGAAAAATCATTTTTTGAATTCTTAGCACTTTAGTGATTTGATATATTTAACAGAGTGTAATAAGGCCAATGGACAAGAAAAAGCAGTACTAATACAATTTCATTTATTTCGTTGAAACAAATATATTCTAAGAAATAAATAGATTTTATGATCAAAATTTAACTCATTTGATAAGTTCAGTAAAGAATTTACTTCAAATTACATAAACTCATAAATGAGCAAATACTTATGACGTCACTTTCTATCAATGTACGTAACTGTCTATCAATGTTCGTCACGCGTATAAATACATTAGGTCACGATATATACCGAGCGATATATCGAACTATATAAAACGCTTGTTAATTCAATTCCAGATCGGAAGCATTGTTATAATCTATCTTTATATAGATAGATCTATCTTTGTTCATAAGCATATTTTGTAGTCATTCAAAGTACAGTGTTGTGATTTATATATACAGCAAACGCATTGATTTTTCAACACACTGTTAGCTGGATAAATATTGTATAACTCGAAAAATTGTGGAATTTTGTTGTTGCTTACTAAACGAAATCATACCTACATGTAATATTATATTAATACTTTTCGTGTTCCGTGAATAAGACCTCTTTCATTCTACAGATTGACGAACTGAATGACTGCTCACAAGACCCTTATCGCTATTGGTCAAATGTTCAAATTAACTATTTAATTAGCTTTTTTTCAGATAAATCTGGTTTCCTTATGTCAATGACCAATAGTCTATACACGTTAAAGACTGAAAGACGGGGATAGAAAATAGACAAAAAGTGTGTGGGTTTATATAATTGTTTTCACGGGAAAAATCCATTATGATATATAATTATTACGCTTTATTCAGCAGGATAATGTACAAAATAATATACTTAAGCCTAGTATAATAGTCCCATTAATTATTTCATTCGCAAACTTGTGAGTTAGAATTGATGTATATTACTG
>JAULCC010371990.1:0-11537 GCA_032358795.1 Nuttallia obscurata | reverse complement strand
ATAACTTTGCACTTACTGGGCACATCCAAACATGAAACCCCAGGTGCACAACTTCACATGCTGGTTAACATTCCTGTTAAATTCTGTGACTCAGGTTCATATACTTTCTGAGATATGAGTGACAAAAGATTTTGTGACGGATGGAAGGACGGACGAAAAGACAAGGGCAAATCTTAATGCCCTTAAAAAAACTTATCACTGAACACATGTGGTTTACTATGTGAAATTTCATCCACTATATGTAACAGAAGATCAATTTGTTTCCTTCTGATTTTACTGTCACAGTAGTCTACGGTATTGTTTACATTCAGCAGCTCAAATTGAATATTAAAGGCTAAATATCATGAACACGCCTCATAATACAATTTAATCAATTTGTAATATTGAATATGTACCATCATGCCTGTAATATCTTCTGCATGTGTGCATATAATGTGTAAATGAGCAAACACTGATTATGTATGAAGGGTCTGGCTTATTTTGAAAGCTTACAGAATGTCAACAATTGATGTGCTGATAAATACTTGATTTTAAGTTTACTGTGTTTCTCATATTTATAGTAGCTTAGGAAACATCTTAAAGAGACCCAATATTGCATAATACACCTCGTTTGACTTGCAAAAAACATAAATTTATTGCTGTTTTGAGCTTTAATATGTATCACACAAAAAAGTTTGGTAAAAATATTCATAGTTAATTAGTTATCCCGTCTTTTTTAAACACATTTTAAAGCAGCTCAAGGTGTTCACCTGTATCAGTAGATGTCATGTTTCTATAGACTTGGTTTGAGGACTAAAAAGTGTTGTCAACAGCTGCAGAACTTGTAAGAAAAAATTAACCCAGTTTGACAACACTGCCCTTGGCCTGCTGTATAAATAGTAGCATATGTGCCTTATCTCTTACTATTGTTAAGGCGAGACTCAAGGCTATAAACATACATATACATTTTTCAGAGTTTATACAGCTCTACCCTACCCACATTTCAAACAAACCCTAGAAATTCACATTCAAGGAAATTTCACATCAATGTTCTTTCCCCTTGCAGAAAAATGCAAGTGCCTTAAAACTCAACTGGCATTTTCATACTTTAACTGGCATTTTGCTAGTTGGCCAGTGCTAAATTTGAGTCCCAGTGCTAAATCTGAATCCTGTAAACCAGTGTTTTATTGGTTCAATTCAAATATTTTAACCATACTTAGTATTAATGTGCTTTATATGTAATACAAATATGAGCATGTCTTTTCCATTTTAATAGTCAGGGACTACTGAACACTGACACATGAATCAATAAGTAAGAATGGTTAGTAGCTACACATGTACAGTTTGCAAACCTCTCACACAAGTTATAAATAATGTACAAATATGGCAACTTTACAACTTTCCCAACTCACCTCTACTTCTCGAGACTGATGTTCGCAATCAAATTCTGGATTAAACTTCCCTGAGGCTCCACCCATTTTTTCAGCACTTCCTACTTGTATGACACCTTTTTGTACCTTTTCAAAATTACTGTTTTACTTTACCCCACCAAGCAAACCTCTAGTTCTTACACATAAGGTAAGTGAAGCATGTAATACCTCCCATGCGGTGGTGTCCCATGTACAACAGATAGCAAAAAAAACACAGGTAACTTCAGGTAACACTGGGGACAACTTATAGCTCACTTGTTATAACACAGCTATAATACACATCACTGACCCCATCCTAACATGTATTTATTGACCACAAGTAATAGAGCATGAAACTATACACTCAGAAATGTTAAGTTCACTGTCCAATGTATATCCAATAACTGACTAATTCATTATGCTGTCATGTTTTAACTACACACACAGGCGCTCAAGTACTTTAAAGGTTGATTTCCAAAATGAATGACAAAAATGTTTTCCAATGGTCCCTTTCACAATTTAGATTTTCTAAATGGAAGGTTCAGTAGCTACGGTATTCTTTCTTAATACAAGCATGACTGGACTTACTTTCTATTTTTACAGTTTCCAATGTTAACAGGAAATCTTACGTAATAAATGTGATCTAACAAAACATTTTACTTAAACAATCAGTATTGATAGTCAAAAATAGATATCTGGGTCTACAAGATCCAACATAGCTCTTGTTATCTGTTTTCCTAATCACTTGATTGAATTAATTAGTAGAGATATTACACTGTATTAGAATATTATGTATAATAACTTCCAGTATGCATAATACCATACATCATACAAAAAAGAAATAACATTTAACATGTGTTGCATCAGGCTATGTCATGTGAACTATAAAGGCCTGAATCAGACCACTATAATTGTTGTTTTAATAGGTCAGTACTGGTAATAGCCTGTTCAACAGTTGGTAAACAACCTACTCCTAAGGGAAATCCTGTATGACCAATTGTTTATCCTTCTTAAGTATATAAATAATCTATGTCCTTATTGGGTGCTGAAATAAATAGTGGGATCTAAATACTATTATTCTTTGAGCATATATTTTTAAATGAATTCCTTGTTGAAAATTTCCGATTTGCTAATATCTGTGGGATATTTCCCAAATTTTTCTTTATTCCAGTTAAAGAACAATATGTCATTACTATCTTAGCTGACATTCCTGCTTTTCTATAAACTGTAATACATGTTTTATATTCTTATTTAAATTAATCTCGGCACCATGTAGTATTTAACTTTGACAGAGCTTGTTTGCTGTTGCCCATGTAGCTACAGGATGTTTCTGAAAATGGACAAGGTAAAGCCTACCCAGAGCATACCGTAACAGTGAGAAACTACTTAACAAGGTTTAATGAATAGTTTCTCCATTGCAATTATCATATTTCTAAATCCACACCTCATATCTTTTATCTTAATGTAACAAGTAAGAGGGGAGTGGGGATCCAGAGAGGTTTTAGTTTTGTTTGTTTGTTTTGGAATTTAACGTTGCTTTAACAGTATTTCAGTCACATCAGGACGTCCAGCTCATTACAGGTGGAGAAAGACTACGGGGGACCTCTGTACACTATTTCAGGCAGAAGTGCACCCATGTAGAACCACCGACCTACTGTAAGCCAGCTGGAAGGCTTCCTCACTTGGAAAATCTGAAGTGCCCAGACCGGGATTTGAACCCACAGCGGTGAGGGGCTGAGAGATTGAAAGTCAACGACTATAACCACTTGACCACAGAGGCCCCTAGGGTAGAGGTTTTAGCCATCATGGTGCCATATAAGCTGTATATGTTTGAGGTGCCATAAAACCCAATTTCAACAGCTCACTCATTTAAATGTTTTCTGTTTCATTTTAAGTATGCTACTCGATGAATAATCAATTGGAAACAAAAGTGACACTCACCTATGCCTTTCAATAATTTCTTAGATTCCAGGACAACTTTTTGTTACACTGTGAAGATTTGAGAAGCCAAATAATATTCAAGGGCTTAGAACCAAAAGGTTCTACCTGCCTATGAAAATCATAAGCATTTGGCACTTTTAGGCTCTAAACCCTCGGGCTAAAATTATAGGTGTTTTATTATGCCAACTTTTATACATAAGCCCCCCCCCCCACACACACACACACACCCAACAGCAGCCTTTGATCTAAAATGGAAATATCAAGAAAAAAGTAAGAAAGGGGGAAAACACCATAATTAGGTAAATTAGTGTTATGGTTCCTATATACATTCTTCCATAGAGCTTTACAATTGTATGAAGTTTTATTAAATTCCATGCAGTAGTTTTTCAAGTTATGTTACTGACAATATAAAGCAAAAATGGTCAATAACTCTGTTATAAGATATATTAGAGTTATGGTCCTTTTCCACTTCAGTTCCTCTCATTGAGTTTTACCATTGTTTGAAATATAAAATCAGGCCAGGGATATTTTTTCATCAGAAGGAGCACACCTTTTTACAAGCAGAAAACTGCAAGTGTCTACAAATTCAATAAGTGTTTTTATATATAAGCTGGTATTTTGCAAATTTGCAAATGTTTCAGCTATGTGTAAGTTGGGTGAAATAGTCCCAATATCATTAGAATGCAGTTCCCCATGAAATAGCTGTGTTCTGTTTGCAAATGGTATCCCTTCATACTCCGCAATTCCCTAAACAAACTTAATAATATATTAACAGGATACAGCTGGTCTATGTTTTATTATGTATGAAAATAATTCAGTACAAATCCTACATGCAGCCATACAGTACAAGCTGCTACTGATCTCATATATTTGTCGACTCAAGAGACTATCATTCCTTACATTGGAAGAAGACCAAAACTCACAGATATAACTAGAAATGATACAAGAAAGAACCCTAAAAACATACCTTGTCTATTTCTTGTCTTGTTGTTACTATTTTTGCATGGTTTTGACTTTTGAGACTGATATATTTTTGGCATAATTAAAATTGGTGTACATGAAAGAATAATATACTTCATTTACATATTATCCTCTTATCTGTATGTTATGTGCTCAGGCATTAATTTTCAATAGTGCCCTGCCACTATTGACCCTGTAACTAGAATTATCACTGAAGGTGATTCATATCCCCACCCCCATCTTTAGTTTAGTTTAAACTTATTTATTTTAGCTCGATTATGTTGAAAGCCTATGGCTTGTGCAAACACTTTCGAGTCCGTTTCCTGGGTAGAACCAGTACTTGGTGTCAACAAATGAAGGTCAGGAGAAAGGCCCCCTTCGGGGCTCAAACCCACAACCTCCTGAACGCAAGGCGGACACCATATCCCCTACGCCACTGCGCCCATTTTTGACACAGGATGTATACACATCTTTGTGCACTGCAATTCCTTTCATCATGGTCTATCTACATATGAAGTTTTATCATGCTATATAAAATTGTATTGGAGTTATGCTCCAGACAAAATTAAAATACAAAAATCACAAAGGAGAATAACTCCTTTCAAAAAGCACAGCACTTCCTCTCATCAAGGTCTATTTAAAAATGAAGTTTCATCAAGCAAGCAACAAAAATATTTGCCCCGGACAAAATTAAAATACCAAAAATAACAAAGGAAAGTAAAAAAAGGGGTAAACCCTTTCAAAATACATGAAGGGTTATGGTTCTTATGCACTGCACTTGAACTAATCAAGGTCTAAATACATATGAAGTTTCATCAAACTAGCAACATTAGTTATCCTCCTGACCAAATCAAAAGACGAAAACAAACAAAGGGCAATAACTCCTTTCAAAGAGCAAGAAGAGTTATGGTTCTTGTGCACTGCACCTCCTCTCATCAAGGTCTATCTACATATGAAGTTTCATTAAACTAGCAGCATTAGTATTGATGTTATGCTCAGGACAAAATCTAAAGACCAAAAATAAACAAAGGGCAATAACTCCTTTTAAAGAGCAAGCAGAGTTATTGTCCTTGTGCACTGCACTTTCTCTTATCAAGATCTATCTACATATGAAGTTTCATGGAACTAACAGCATGAGTATTGGAGTTATGCTCCAGACAAAATCAAAAGACCAAAAATAACAAAGGGGAATAACTCCTTTTAAAGAGCAAGCAGATTTATGATTCTTGTGCACTGCACTTTCTCTCATCAAGGTCTATCTACATATGAAGTTTCATCAACCTAGCTACATTAGTCTTGGAGTTATCCTCCGGACAAAGTTTTGTAGACCAACCGACAGACCGACTGACAGGGTGACTTCTATATCCCCCCCACCCCAGTTTCATTTGTGGGGGTATAATTATGACACATCACAAAATTACCTCCCTTATCCGAATAAGCAACAAAAATGTTGTGCGAGTGAGAGAAATTCAAATAAAATAGGCTTGTCTAATATTCGGTATACTATAACATTTTGAACATGATGATTAGGGCGCCATACAAATATATATACTGGTCAGTCAGAACTGAATTTAGATATGGACATCAGCTTCACTTCGGTTCATATCTTACTTCAGGTCTGACTGACCAGTCTGTATATTTGCAAAGTGCCCTCAACAGTCAACAGTGATGTCCATGTTGTCAGAATTACTGGTACATAGAGAAAAATTGACCATCATTAAGTTTTCATAATGACTGGACTATACAAGCATTTTCTTTGAAAATTTATCCCCCGCCAATGATGACTTGTTTGTGATTGATGGGTTGTTTGTGAATAAAGACTTTATGTTGAATGTACAATTGACAAATCCATAAAATGATTTAAAGGCACCATTGCATTATGTTGGTTTATTTATACTTCAAATTTCATTAAATTCTACCTGATAGTTACAGAGAAATGGCTGCGAACATAAAATTTTCAATAAATCAAGGGCAATTACTCTTGAATTTTTGAAAAATTGAAAAATATGAAAAATTTGTAAAAAAAATTGAAAAAAAACAGGAAATTTGAACAATCCAAAAAATAAATTGAACAATATGATCACAGTATGTTGGTTCACACCATTTCAATATCTCCCTCCCTATTACATACTGTAGGGGATAATAATTTAATGAATACAGTAAGAGCCATATTATTATGAATTCCCTTTTTTGCTCTAAGAAAGATGTGACAATCAACTCAGCAGGAGTCAGTAAACATGTATATTTGTTCAGCACATGATTGTTGTTTCATTTTAGATATATTTAAATTTCATCAAGAATATGTCTCGTACAGGCAATGAGCCGAATTTGTAACTTTATAGTGCTGTCGAATGATACCTTTTTCTAAATTTTTACTTTCAATTTTATTTTCATATGCTAAAACAATTTTGATTATCTTGATTTTCTTTTATCTATCTTGGGTAAGACATCTTCTGAAGAATTATCATAGCTGACTCTTTGACTCAGATGTTACTGTGTAGTCCCAAATTTTATAATGGATGCCTGAATAGCAAACCAAGCAGCAATGTCATTGATTCCTGCACAACAAAACAAAAGGTGCATTTAGAAAAAATCAATGGAACCTGCCACCTTAACAGAACTGATGAGTACCAGTATAGTCTCTTCCGTCAGAAAACCTTATCAAAAAGTCCTAACTACAGTTTAGTCTTACCGCAACATCTTGTGCTTGTTCTGAGAAGTCAATGTGGTTGTTAAACACAGGTGGTTTCCTCAGCAAGAGGTATGCCGCAGCAGTAGCTACAACAGTGCCTGTTCCTATCAGTTTGAGGCAATACTCATCCATACCACCCTGACCTGAAAATAAAATTGTAGTACAGTGTTTGTAATGGCAAAAAGGAATGATTATCAGAGGAAAGCAGCAACTACAAACTACAGTATAGCCTTAATTTAACCCCCCCCCCCCCCCCCCACACACACACACACACACTTCTAATAAATGCCCCTTCCCTCTTTTTAAAAAAATAACAATTTTTTTTACCTTCTCTAGTTACAGAGATTCTTTTTTTATACAGCTTGACTACAAACTAAAGCATGTTTCTATTTTTCATTTATATGTTTATCTACACAAGTACAAACAAAAAAAAACATCAAAAAACCCTACCAACATCAGAAAATAAAATTGAGTTAATGAAATACCAAAGTTTTTAGGCATACAGATCAGCCCCACTTCATAGATTTGGGGCATATGACAACACAGAAACATGCTAGGGCCTATAATACTGAATTTCTGAAAAGTGTTGAATGGTTGAGAAATATTCAGTAAACATGGATGCACTCTGATTGGAAGTGATATTTGTGGTAATAATAACAAAAAGCCACATAAAAATAGTAATTTTACCTATAAAACTTACCCTGTTAGTCTTGTGTGGATGATTTTAGTGTAATTTTAGTGTCATTATGTGGAAAATTCACAATAACTGAAAAGAGTTTCATTCTAAAATCCTATAACCTCTCCCATTCATATTATTTTCATATTTACAAACTTTGGCCGATGTTTTGAAACTTTTGAAATATTTAACCAAATCCAGCCATGGATTACAGTTGCTTTATTAAACTTCTCCCTTTTTGGGGGAGGTTATACGGTATTTCAGACAGGGCCTTAAGAGATATTTCAACATGAAGGAAAACCACTGTACGAGGGGTGATCCAAAATTAACCGTATTTCAGCTGTATCTTTATTATTTCATTTGATTCTGAAATTAAAAATTTAATAAAATATTTCACTTTTTATGCTTAAAGGCATAATAAAGCTAAAAATCCCAATAATTATAAACATTTTGTTATAGTCAAACGAGGTGTATATAGCAAATTTTAATTATACAATGAAATAAAGTGAAACACTTCCATCTGGGAAGCATAAACTATGGTTGATGCATAAAGGTTATTGCTCCATCGCGGTAATAGATACAAAAGGAAACATAATTCAACATTTATCAAACTGTTTAAGACAGAATGCTGCTTAAAAGAGGGCCATTGTAGAGATGCTACATCTAGTTCCACTTTCATTTCTAATTTATATACACTTGAAGACACTAAGGAAATAAGTATTAAGTGAATCTTGAATTTTCTCTCCATCATAACATATCCTTACCATGAATCATTCACATGGATCAAATGTAAGGTGTGTTTAGCATGCCTTTACACCAAATGCTAACAACATATATTACAGATAACTTCTGTTATTCCTTTACACTCAGCCTTATGGCTTATCTCCCTTGAATTAAGTCTCTGTCCACAAATGGTGAGCAAATGAGCCAATGTATCTTTCTTTAGTAATAATGTTTTAGTCTTTGTTTATGGGATTGGAAATAAATCAGGCATTGGAACTTAACTATTTCAGCTGTGTTCCACCAGTTCCAAACTGCATTTTGTTTAATTCCATAGGGGAAAACACATACATTGGTACATACAAGGGTAATTAGACTAATTTCAGCCCAAAACTATCATAAAACTACTTAGACTAGCCCTTATGTGTTTAAGTTTTATGTGTTTTACCATAATTTGGTCCAATTCACTTTCTTAAAGAATTCCAAGTGGGAAATATTTTCAAGGGCAAACAGGGCAGACCCTGATCAGATGGCTCTACACTGTTATAAACCCCAAGTTTTCATTTCCAGCATTGCAAAATTAGGCTGAGAGGAAAATAACCTCACTATTAAAGAACTGCAAACTATTACCATGTTTATATGAATGACTTGTATGTTAGAAGTGACTTTCATTTTGATATTTATGAGGAATCCTGCTAAATAGCTCCAGTACAGAGCAGCCGAGCCATATTGCACTTATGATTAATTCTGTCACAATGTTTAATGAGATTGGTCCCTAGGATCAATTATATAACATGTCAAAGCCAAGGAAAATCTTAAAA
This sequence comes from Nuttallia obscurata, assembly GCA_032358795.1. NCBI lineage: Eukaryota > Metazoa > Mollusca > Bivalvia > Cardiida > Psammobiidae > Nuttallia > Nuttallia obscurata. The sequence continues at coordinate 2,339 of JAULCC010371990.1, read as the reverse complement.
TGGAATTTGCTCAGGCATTAATATATGTGTCATCTGTCAATTTAATAGAGGTTATACAGTACAAATAGAAAATCACTCAAGATGTGATAAAAAAACACACTTTCAAGTAACATGTGCAGCTGTCAAAAAAGGCAAGTTTTTACACCAACAACAGTTTTGTTAGTAAAGGACCAATGCCATTAATTTTTAAAGTATAGAAATTTCATGTAAAACTAACCTCGCTGTATCATTAAATGGCCTAAGTCTATACCAATTGAAGTGTCCTTTTTATTTGGTAAAATTTGGTTGTTTTTTGTCAAACCGTGAAACTTTCAGTGCTCCTATTTCTATTGTGTTATTTCTAGTAAATACAACCTAATTCAAACAAAACTAGAGAATGTATAAGTTGATATCTTATGTTTGACAATTTTCTGCTTTCTTTTTCACTATAGAATGATATAATTCTACTAGAGAGACAATTTATAATAACTGCAATACTAGTAATATTCAAATGAAGTGTGGCACTTTCAATTAATCTTGAATATCTAAGAGGTATGGGGTCTTAATAAAAACCCAGCTGTTAATGTGTACCTAAATACCAGTAGTATAGTGTACCTAAAAGCCAATTGTAAATGTGTACACTAATACCCATTGTAAATGGTTACCTAAATACCAGTAGTAAATTGGTAACTAAAAACCCAGTGTAAATGTGTACCTTAATACCTATTGTAAATGGGTGCCTAAAAACCCTTTGTAATTGTGAACTTAATACCCACTGTTAATGGGTACCTAAATACCAGTAGTAAATGTGTACCTAAAAACCATTATAAATGTGTACCTTAATACCGATTGTAAATGTTACCCAAAAACCCATTGTAAATGGGTACATAAATACCAGTATTAATGTGTATCTAAATACCAGTATTAAATGAGTACCTAAAAACCCATTGTAAGTCTGTACCTAATTACCCATTGTAATTGGGCACCTAAACATCAGTAGTAAATGTGTACCTGAAAACCAATTGTAAATGTGTATCTTAATACCCATTGTAAATGTGTACCTTAATTCCCATTGTAAATGGGTACCTAAATACCAGTAATAAATGTGTACCTAAATACCAGTAGTAAATGTGTACCTAAAGGCCCATTGTAAATGTGTACCTAAATACCCATTGTAATTGGGAACCTTTATACATTTTGTAAATAGATACCTAAAAACCTTTTGTAAATTTGTACCTAAATATAATTTGTAAATAAGTACCCAAACACAAGCAGTAAATTTATACCAAAATATCAGTTGTTAATGTGAACCTAAATACCAGAAGAAAATGTGTACCTTAATACCAGTAGTAAAGAAGTAAATGTATACCTTAATATCAGTAGTAAATGGGTACCTATATACCAGTTGTAAATATGTTCCTGAATACCAGTTGTAAATTGGTATGTAGATACCAGAAGAAAAATGGATATCTTAATATCAGTTGTTTATGTGTACCTTAATTCCAGGTATAAATGTTTACCTTAATACCAGCGTTAATGGGTTCCCTTATTACCAATTGTAAATGGGTACCTAAATACCAGTTGTAAATGGGTATGTAGATACCAGTAGTAAATGGATACCATTTTACAAATAGCAAATATGTACCTTAATTCCAGGTATAAATGTATATTTTTAAACCAGCAGTAAATGGATTCATTAATGCCTTTTGTGAGTGGGTACCTAAATACAGTTGTAAATGGGTATGTAGATACCAGTGGTAAATGGTTACCTAAATACCCGTAGTAAATGGGTACCTAAATTCCAGTAGTAACTGTGTACCTTAATACTAGTAGTAAATGGGTAGATCAATACCAGTAGTTAATGGGTATTAAATACAAGTAGTATATGTGTACCTTAATACAAGAAGTAAATGGGTACCTTAATACAAGTAGTTAATGTGGTACCTAAATGCCATTAGTAAATCGCTACCTTGAAATACCAGCTGTAAATGGGTACCTAAATACCAGTAGTAGATGTGTACCTAAATAGAATCAGAGAAGGGTCAGACAACAAAAGAAGAGAAGAAAGGCTAAGGGACATATTTTACCTCTTCTTTTTTTAATTAACCCTTAGCCTGTTGAAACATTTCTGTCAGCTTAAAGTCTGCCTGGATTAAAAATCCATCGGATTCGCACAATATTTGGAGAAACAATTGGCCAAGTGTCGAACACATTGGATCTGGATTAGACACAGAGTTACTCAGCATCGGATCTGAATCCAAGCCGTTTGCAAATTCTATCACTGTTGCACTTAGCAGGCTTAGGGTTAAGAATGTACTGTTAATACACATAACATGGTGCTGAGGCATATATGCTCATAT
>JAULCC010371989.1:0-19407 GCA_032358795.1 Nuttallia obscurata | reverse complement strand
ACTTTACACAACAAAAGGTAACAAGATAACTAAGATTATCCCTATTTTACTGAAACCGAACTCTACCGTATAACTCTAGTCTAGTGACATTAGCCTCGTACACTAAATCACTATATAAAATAAGGCCACGACTGTGTTATTTTGTGACAGAAGTTAACATCGCTTTAACAGTATTTAAGTCATATCGCGACGTTCAGTCCATTACAGGTAGAGGAAGACCCCGGGGGACCTCTGTACACTATTTCAGGCACAGAATGCAACCGAATAGAACTACCGATCTACCGCAGGCCAGCGGGAAGGCTTCTTCACCTGAAAAAATCCGAAGTGCCCAGAACGGGCTCCGAAACCACTGTCATATGCATATAGCTGCGTATAAAATTTTCATAAATAGTCTTGCATTTCTGAATGAGAGTATGCTTCACTTGACATTTGAAAAAAGTATTATCAATTTATAAAATCTAATGTTCCAATGTTATACAATATTACAGATATAAACGAGTGCACACGTGACATTGACAACTGCAGTCAAACGTGTATCAACACAGCCGGGTCTTACAAATGCACACGTGTGACTGGTTTCAATCTTAGTCCTGATATGAATACTTGTTTAGGTGAAATATCTTATTCTATTATACTTCAGGTAGCATATGTTATATGTTTAGATGTAAACTGTTCAATCAGCTAATGAAATAAAGTAAACAGTGAACATTTTAATACCAATACATTTATATAGCTTAATTCGCCGCTGACTTGTATCCATAACATATGTTTGAAGAAATATAAAATCTTGCTTGATTAAACACTTTGTAACAGTTACATTACCATTTTCGCCTGTTGCTTCATGCTCATGATAGAGGATCACGTGACACCAATTCGGCGAAACCAATCAAAAGTGCGTAAATTTGGTAAGTTTTACTAAATTTTATTTTTCAGGTAATGAATACTTTCTTAAAAGGTATAGCACAAAGTATGCGACACTGTTAGCTCTTTTCAGCATATATCACTTTACTTTCCAATCGTTGTAGTCATTGAAGAGAAAAGCGAAACTGTACCGTTTACTCCGGTATGGGGTATGGTACGCTCGTTAATGAATTATATGGCATATATTTAAAATATGAGTGCCATCGACTGAATATGTTTTAAACAATGGTAGGCAATAATATCATTATTCATATCAATAAGTGCTTCACCTTATCATCGCTTAAAACAATTATGTTCAGCCAATTAGATATACTATTAACTTTTGGTTTGGTCAATACCGGAGCAAATTGTAGTTCCGTTTCGATTCGAAGGCGGGACAAGATTCTCCCCAATAACTACATCGACTTGAAAGTAGCGTGATATATGGCTGGCAAGAACTAACATTGATAAATTCTATGCATTTATACTGTTTACGAAAGCTTTCATTGTTAAAAACAAATTTGAGTTAAACGTACTAAATTTGAGAAGTTTTGATTCGGTTTTCCGCAGTATTGGTGTCGAGTGATCCTCCACCCAGATTCTATTTGACAGCATACACATAAAAGTAGTGTTTACATTTCACAATCGGTTGCATGATGTGTTTATATACTATGACAATTGTTACAAACTGAAGCAATTCTGCTAAGACCTGAGATGTATCAATATTTCAGACATAAATGAGTGTACCCTGGATATTGACGGTTGCAATCAAACGTGTGCAAATTCGCCAGGCTCTTTCCAATGCTCATGCGTCACTGGTTACCATCTAGAAAAGGACGAAAAAATGTGTAAAGGTAACACAACTATTTCAACTGATAAGTTTCACTTTACAAATGTTAACTAAAAATTTACTGTGAGAAAATTTCGACATACTTGTATATTGTGCAAGGGGAAAGTTGTCAGTTTCTACATATGTCTATATGCTAGCAGGTACTGAATAAAATACTCATGGTCTTAGGATAAATTAAAGTGTGTACAGATTTGAAAGATGTGTTAAAAACAAAACCAAATAGACATATTGCAACAAACATATGTCTTGAATGAAATCATTTGTAATAAAAAAAGCCAATCAGATTTTGAATTTTGATTATCAACTAGCTTTCATAGCGTAAATAACCTCAGTGTATGAACCTTTGTGCACGATTACATATGTAAGTGACCGTATTAAAAGTCGTGCTGGGATTCTTTTTTATTTCAGTTTAACATACATTCAATTTCTATAATGTGTTGTTTTGAAATATTTTAGTTCACATATTGGCAATTTTCAATATAAAATTTACCATTTAATAGATAAGCATCACAAGCAGGTTAGCTCGGCCTCCGAGTAGGTGGGAGACAGCGTCTCTGAAATTTCTAGCTGGCCCGGGATTTGAACCCGCCATCTCTGGATTAAAAATCCTGCGCGTTATCACTGGAACACAACTCCACCAAGCAGCATTACTTTGTAATAACCGGTGCAATAACAGTTTGTCACGTTATAACAAATGAATTTAATGAGAGTGTGGTGCATGCATTAACTCTCCGCATTTGTGTCATTCTGCAATATTTGAACCCACCGATTTAAAAATCCATATATGTTTCTAATTTTTGCTTAGCATGGTGGAAGGGTATATAGGGGAATATTACTAGACTTTTATTCGAAAAAATGTAGTTGTTTTATGTTCGTCGTTTGAACAGATCAAAGTATACATGGCTGGTACAATTAATTATTCGCTTGTTACTGTAGTTGCCCATTTAGGTAACTTAAAACTAGTTCACTTTAATCGGTATTCAAGATATAGATAAGTGCAAGCTGAATACTTCGCGTTGTAATCATACTTGTAAAAATACGCAAGGCTCTTACCGATGTTCGTGTGGTAACGGTTTCAAGCTAGGAACAAACAAAAGGACATGTTTCGGTTTGATAGGCTACCTTTCTACTTTTGTGACTTCATTAACGATCTATGTATTCGCTTTGAGTATGTCTCTGTCTGAGTTCAGTTTCATATAGTTTAGTTTAGTTATGTCAATCATACCGCTATTATAAAGTGATTAGTTTACCATTTGTAACTGCGAAACACAAGACTGTTCATATCAGTAAACAGTTTGAACTGATTATTAAAAGAAATTTTCTTGGATAAGGTTTAAATAGCACATCAAGTAAGTTTGTCGAGTAATTTGGTTCATCAATGGTATGCTGCTTGATAAGATACACTTAAAGTACACACAGTAAAGCGCGCACTGTTGTAGTCGGTAAGATGTCCGCCTTGCGCTCAAGGGATTGCAGGTTCGAGCTCAAAAAAGGTGTTTCTTCTGACATTTAAGAGCTGGTTGGAACCAGCAAACCAATTCAAATGTGTTTCACTAGCCACAGCTTTCAAAAAATCGAGCTTAAGTAAATAAGTTTAAACATAACGTATTAATTCATTTGTATGTTAGAATGAACATGATACCAATTTCAAATAATGATACTCATTCTGTGTAAAGCATATTGCTCAAAGATGAAATCCATGTACATGCTCGTTTATTCTAGTTTACGAATTGCAGTAATAAAAAATGTCCATTGCTTTAATAACTTAGATATACTTGTGTATACAAAATACATTTTCCTTCTTGTGTTTATCACTGTGTACGTTTGTTTTTCATTTTACTTTCAAAGTATTTTCTTTGTGAAAAAGAATTCAAAAGTTCAGACAAGCAAGCAACGGTTTGACATTTGAAATAGTTTTGGCAGCTATTGTATAATATTCATACTAGATGTAAATGAATGTCACTCGAATCAGACAGGCTGTAACCAATCTGTATAAATACGTTTGATTATAATTATCAATAAAAGATATTGCAGTATTAAGGGTATATTGTAAAAAGTGGATGTTTGTCATATCGAGCTGCTCTTTGTGTGTGATATGTCAGGATCTACAATGATCGCTTATGTAATACCATGTTATAAGGAGTTTTAAGAAATAATAACCTCTCTGCAATTTATCGTGGTAAAATTATTGAAATATAAAAGGCTAACACATTATTTAGATCTTTCTTTCTTGCAAATTTATTAAATGTAAACTACGGTAAAAGACATAAAAGTATGGAAAAAAAATATATGACATGTGTTTGTGAAAGTAAATCGTCTTTATTTACCGACCTGTATTAATGTTCAAGTACAGTCACAAATTGAATCATAAAAAAACTTACGAAAAAGCATTCTTAAATTGCAGATTGTTGCCGTTGAATACATTATGTAATTATCACGTGATGTAGAATTTATGATAATTTGTAATTGATAACTAAAGTTTAAACATAAACAAAGCACATTTTTTCAGTATGCTTTTATTTACTAATTCGGTGAGTAATTAGATTTGAACACAAGAGTAAACAGTTTGTCCGTCTGAATAAAGATTCTAGGATAGTGATTTTAGTTTTCAGTAACCATTTTAAAGCGACATTTTATTTCGCTTTTCCAAACTTATAAATCTTCACTTTAGAATAATTAAACTTCTGTAGACAACATGTTTCCTTTGTGATTAAATGGTAAAATACAAAACATGATTTTCATTTTTATATTTATTTAGCTGGTAATGAATGAGTTTTGATTGCATACTTTATTCTAGACATAGACGAATGTCTATCGGAGACATCAGACTGTAACCAAACTTGCTATAATACGATTGGCCCTTACCAGTGCACTTGTGATATTGGATTTAAACTGGAGTCCGAAGACAAATCTTGTTCTTATTAGACTATTTGTAATAGATTTTTAAATTCGTTTTTATTAAATTTCACAAAAACATCAAATTATATAACTTTGCTTACAGCAGACGTACTGTATATGATCTTCTCAGGTGAGTTGTAAGTTAAATAACAGCAATAATTCGGACAGAACTGGCTATGTCATTTTGCGACGATTGTATTAGTCGATTTCATTGGAATAAGCTTGACCATGACATTTTGTTATGTATACTTAACTTCGTTAACTGTAAAATATATTTTATTCATATAAAACCATAATTCAAGCAGTTGCTATGTAAACTATATTCCTTGTCAAATTGTGTTTCAACGGTTTGCAATGACAGTCATACCGACTCATATACATTACAAAAACATGGTCTGGTGCAACATGTATATTGGAACACAGTACAAACCATGTGCGTGGAATACGTTGTGTTCAGAGTAGTACAAATTACAATCTGACAAACCAAAGCCAAATTAAAACAACGTTTAACACATATACACAATTATATGGTGCAAGTAATGAGACAAAATAAGAACTAGAAAAGAGTGAAAATCTAAAACGTTCTTGATAGAATGGAATTGGTCATTGACATGTTTTAATAGTATACGTTTACTAAATGAATCCAACATGTTGAATGTAATTAATGTCTTATCAAATTGTTCGATGAAATAATGTAAGGATTTTAATGATCCCTACAAAGAAAAAAAGAAAAGCATATACTCATGCAAATTTGGCATGTATGCATGATTGTAGAATGTCCAGCTGCTTGAAAAATATGCGCTTATGCATGTTGTTTTGCAGCAGCATTTTGTCTTGTAAGTCGTGCTGTTTGATATCTTTCGAAAAGAAAGCATATTGTTAGCTGATAGTTTCTTACAAAAACTAAATATTTCTAGAGTCACGGTGTTGTAACATATATCTAATGCATATAAATTGCAGATATAGACGAATGCAACTCCGGGATAACTTACTGTAACCAAACCTGTTTCAACAATATAGGTTCATATGAGTGCACATGTGGACATGGATACGTTCTGGGATCCGACGGAAAATCGTGTTATGGTAATGAATGAGCTAAATTTGATCAAACCCTTCCCCTGTTTGAAGTATTTGGCATTTGCTTATTATTAGTTTAGTAAGCAATAATTTTGCAATGATTAAAAACGTTTGGTTATATATAATGTACACGTGAAATGTATTACTTGCGAAGGCATGGCCAATGACATTAGAAAAAATACATCCGGAACACAGTTAAAAAATTATTTCACCATAAAATTTATAATATACATGGTCATTGTATAAGGACATAATGATCAACAATCAAACATAAATGATTTATTTAGCCTTGCCAAACCAATATTATATGATAATGTTAACACACAGTTAAGTAAACTTTGACTATTATTCCAAATAGTTTCTGTTATTTTCATTGTTTTCCATAGTATACAGTTTTTATATGACATAAGAAAGCACTAACTGTTATACACAAGTCAAATACACAAGCATATGCTTCAAAGGAATGTAAAGGAATGAAAAGAGCACAAACACGTGTGAAAAGGGTATTAATACACACGTCTTCTTAAGAAAAGGACAACCAGTGTTAAATGTTCTTCCAAAACAATTTCAACTATAAGTTTGTCTTGATCAGATAAAGGCGACTGCTGTGAATAGAGTATGTCGAGGTATCATACTTGTATAATATAAACTTGTTTCAAACAACCTAACTTACGAATTAATATGTCCATAGTAACAATAATAGGCAATACCAAAATAATACTGACACTATTGATACAATTTCGAACAAGAGCTACATGTATATTCGTAAATGAATGTGATTACGTTAAGAAACACTGCCGTTATAACTCCCACCATATATCACACACTATTACCGGCTGAAACACGGTACTGGTGCTGAAAGTTGTCTCACTCAAAAAAATTATTTTTTAGGAACCATATTTCTTTGGAAATAATTAAAAAGTGTAGGGTATCCCTTACACAAATCAAGTTTAGTGTTTTGGGACAATGCCTGCATCTTTTTTTGATCCACAATTTCCATCCTTTGAAAGAACTGTGATTTGTTTCTTTCATTTCTATACGTTATTTCGTAGTGTCTGTAACCTTTTCATAGTAGTATTTTTCAATGATGTTGATTCACAGCACAACAACACAAATACTACAACATAATAAAAATACACACGACTTATAATATATGATGTTTACTTCACAATATTTTATTTGACATAATGATGTTAATGTACACTCACACTCACATACACATATGAGTTCCAACTTTATAAATCTTCACTTTAGAATATATAAACTTTTGTAGACAGCATTGTTCCATTTGACTTTATGGTAAAATACAAAACATGTTTCTTCATTCGTATATTTATTCAGCTGGTAATGAATGAGGTTTGATTGTATATTTTATTCTAGACATAGACGAATGTATATCGGGGACCTCAGACTGTCACCAAACTTGCAACAATACGATTGGCTCTTACCAGTGCTCTTGTGATAATGGATTTAAACTGGAGTCTGATGACAAATCGTGTTCTGGTTAGACAAATGTTATTTATTTTAAAACAACATTCTTATTAAATTTCATAAAAATCATATTTTAAATATTATCTTATAGCCAACATACTGGACATGATTTTCTTATATGTGTTGTCAAGCCAAATGCTATATTCTTAGTCCATAGGTTTTTATAGTGAAGAACCGTATAAAACTGGCTATGTAATTTGGCACCGTTTTTATAAGTCGATTTCATTGAATAAAAATAAGCTTGATTATGACATTTTATGTATACTTAATTCGTTTAATGTAAAAAATGTGTTGTTGGGTTTTTTTAGTATTTTTAAAAAAAATTTCTTTCTTATTAAATTTCATAAAAATCTAATGTTAGATACGTGCTTATAGCCAACATACTGGACATGATTGTCTTATATGTGTTGTCAAGCCAAATAATTTATTCTTTCTCCAAAGGTTTTTATAGTGAAGAAGCGTTTAGAACTGGCTATGTCATTTGGCGCCGTTTTTATAAAACGATTTCATTAAAAGTCAATAAGCATGAACATGACATTTTATGTATACTTAATTCGGTAACAGTAAAATATGTGTTGGTCATATTAAATTTTAATTCAAGCAATTGCTATGTAAATTATATTCTTTGTAAAATTATGTTTGCAACAGTTTGCAAAGACAGTCATACTGACAAATACTTTACAATAACATGGTTTCGTGCTATATTGTTGCACAGTACAAATATGGGCGTAGCATACGTTGGTACAAAGTAGCCAAAATTACGATCTGACAAACCAAAGCAAAATTGAAATAACGTTAAGTACATATACACAACTATATGGTGCAAGTAATGAGACAAAAAAAAATAAAAATAAAAAAGGGTGAAAATCTAACACGTTTTTAATAGGATGGAATCGGTCTTTGATATGTTTTAATAGTATACGTTAATTAAATGAATCCAAGATGCTGAATGTAATTCATTTCTCATCAATTTGTAAAAATTATATAAGAATTTTAATGAGCCCTACAGAGAAAAAAAAAAAGCATATACTAATGAAAATTGGGCATGCACGTATGCTTGTAGAATGTCCAGCTGCTTGATATATGTGCGCTTCTATATGTTGTTTTGCAGCAGCATTTTGTCTTGTAGGTCGTGCTTTTTTATATTTTTCGAAATGAAAGCATATTTTCAGCTAATAGTTTCTTACAAAAACTTAACATTTCTAGAGTTACAGTGTTGTAACATATATCTAATGCATATAAATTGCAGATATAGACGAATGCAACTCCAGGATAACCTACTGTAATCAAACCTGTTCCAACTTTATAGGTTCATATAAGTGCACATGTGGACATGGATACGTTCTGGGATCCGACGGAAAATCATGTTATGGTAATGAATGAGCTAATTTTGTTCCAACTCTTTATTCTGTTGGACGTTTTTGCCATTTTTGTATTTAAATTTTAGTAAGCGATAGTTTGGCAATTATTGAAAACAGTTTGGTTATTTACACTGTACAAGTGAAATGTATGTATGTTGAAATGTAAGACATGGCCCATGACATAAGAACAAATATACATCCTGAAAAGAGTTTTAAAAGAAAACACCAATTAATTTTACAATAGACATGGTCATTGAATAAGGACATAATGAACAACAATCAAACATATATGATTTTTTGGCCATGCCAAACCAATACTATATGATAATGTTAAAACCAGTTAAATAAAATTTGACTATCATTCCAGATATTTTCTCTTATTTCCATAGTATACAGTTTTTATATGACATAAGAAAGCACTTACTGTTATACGTAAGTCAAATACACAAGCGTATGCTACAAAAGAATGTAAAGGAATGAAAAGAGAACAGACACGTGTGAAAGTGGTATTAATACACACGTCTTTTTAAGAAAAGGACAACCAGTGTTAAATGTTCTTCCAAAACTTAATTTCAACTATAAGTTTGTCTTGATCAGATAAGGGCGACTGATGTGAATTGAGTATGTCGAGGTATCATACATTACAACCATTTAAGATATTTTACAGTCTGCATTATATAAATTCTTTTTTTCAAGTTAGCAAATTTTTTAGTTAGAACGTTTACAACGTTGGTACCATTCTTTTCTTATTAAACCTTTTTATATTGGAAGATATTATCGACGACATAAATTGTTTGTTCTCTTTCATAATTGCCAAACTCATTAATTTCAGTAACAAGCTGTTTGGCCAACACCGATGCTAAGGGAATATTCTGGAAAGAGACTTTTGTTGGAAATGTTCTTCATGCGACATGTCATAACAACACTACTGGTAGGTTGACTTTTATAAGTAAAAGGCTAAAATAAGATGTAAGACATAATAAGTAAATTTTGCAGATGTAAAGCGAAGTGAGTGTAGTAATTATATTAGAAATGATTTAATTCTGTTTTTGTAAGAAAGGAATAAGTATAGATATGCACATAAATCAGAAAAGTCATCTGTAACATAGTGTGAAATATATCAGAATAATGTACATTTGCACGACAATCACTCATAAATTAATAAAAATTGCACTCTTACTTAATATGTATTACTGTTTTTAAAAATATAAATAGTCGGAGAGACCTTAATATTAAAACAAATCATGAACTACAAAAGTATATAACTACATGTAGTATTAACTACATCAACCTTTATACAATAAAGTTTGGATGAGTTTAAACAAAGCTTTTGAAAATACAAAAAAAAAACATGCCTTACTTGTACTAGAATGTATATTTTATTTCTAACAGGATCAAGTATTGCATTAGTATAATACGTTTCAGGTATGCTTAATTCTTAACAACTAAGCTTTGAATTATATAAAGCACTGACTTACTATTACAATACAAACTTTAAAAAATATACATTGGTGTACAACGTTTGTTTTTCAGGTCATATTACAAGAAAGTGTTCAGATAATGGAGTCTTTCTTCCTCCGGTGTACAACTGTATCAGGGCTGATATAAAATCGTCACTTTTACATGTAGGAAACATTTATTGTTTTTTTGTCGAAACTAAATTTACTCTAAGGTCGTCATTTTAGAAGTTGATGAAAAGAGTCAAATACAGTTTTAATACTAACCAACCTAACAAACCTTGATAACATAATATAAAATTATATACTTATCAGTCAGTATTGAAGATCTCGTACCTTAATCTTAAAGAGATATGAGCCACTTTGTGGAGGAAATTATGTGGAAAAAAAAATAATCGAAGACCAATTGTCTGACCAAAGTTGTACGTTAGTTTTTTTCTTTGGTACTTTCTAGTCATAAACGCGATATCAATAGTTATGTGTTCAACGTCACTGTATCCTTGATCGTTGACATAATGACTTTGACATCAATAGAACTAGTTATGCGCAACCTCCTTGCGAATTGTATGGACCATACGTTAAAGCATTAACTAGTTATAAATCAGTCAGGCTTTTAGCTACCGAAATACGAATCATTCTTTGAAAGTATACACATAAGGAACATCGTTCATACTTTTCAAATTGGCACAGTAGCACATATAATTCTGTACATTCTCTGCTTATGAATGAAATTAGCTGTACAATTTTGAAACCAAATACATTCTTATCTGTTGTATTCTTAAATCAAACATAAGTTGGAAAATATTCATTATTGGTAATATTTAGATTTTTTTATTCACCTGTCTCTGGAAAATATGATATCGGCCATATTGTCTAGAGCCCAATTGAAAAAAGTAAGTACGGTGACCCCAATTTGTTTTTTCAATGATGTTTATAAATGTGTAATTATTACATTTTCAAATGTTCAAGCATCTTTTATTTCAACTTCAATTAAGTGCATATCCATAAAGGGGAAGCATTAACAAAACAACCGCTATATTAAACATTACATTTATGCTATCTAAAACATATTTACTTCAACTGCTTGAATTAGCTTCATTGTTGAATGTTTTAGCAAGAGTTTAGCAAAGAAATTCATTTTAGGTGCAACTGCAATGATGCAACCTTAAAATACGATTGTTCACGCTACGGATGATTTTAAGACAACAAATTTGTATGCAAATACAACAGTTCATCTAAAATCGATTGCACATAGCTATTCATCTTTGCTATGTAAATATTCTTTCAACTGTTTGATTTCACAATTATCTGTGAATTTAAATAAAAGTAAAATGTGTAATATTTTCATATATAAGGTAGTCCCGACTTTGCACAAAGCCTTTCTGTTTGAAATTTTACATGCTTGATCACAGCTGCAAGAAGAGGTCACTGGTCTACAAACATCGAAGAAAAATAACATTGAAACTGCACTGAATGAGTTAAGGAACGCAACAGATAACTATGTTGAGCAAGATTCAAGCGAATACGGACTTCTGGAAGGTGATATGAAAGCAATTGTTGATGGTCTGAATGATGTATCAGAAGTAACCGCTAAAGAAGACATTGAAGTAGACCCACATGTAAATTGACCTGTTTAACTACTATCCTTTCGTAGTATTAATTGATTAATTGATCGAGTCGGGTTTTACGGCATCGCAACACTATATAGGTTTTATGGCGCCATTCAGGAAAAAACTTGTTATATCCACATCTCATTTACATCAAGATAAAAATATGGATCCAACAACTATATACCTGCTGGGGAATCAGGAAAGCAGAAACTCCTGATTCACATTTAAACCCTGTTAGTTATGCCAGGGATAAGCAGTGGTACAAATAATTGTGCTACATTAGCACGCCCCATGCCCACATTGGGCTTGGTTGTATTGTTTATTATGCACCAATGACTTGTATTTCATTGATCTATAATCTGCAGTTTTTTTTTATAAAATCAAAGGTATCGAATGTCTGTTAAAATTAAATGACGATTATAATGTTCAATGCCATATGTCAAAGACGCTAACATCTCTATATCATTTTCTGTTTCCTAAAGTATTGATATGGATTAACTTGTTTTGTATGTCTGATTACGTTCAGTCAGAACATGTTTGTAGAATTTATAAATCGTCTTTTGTTCTAGGCGTTTATCAAGATTGCAAGTAATTTACTGGACACCAAAAACACCGACACATGGAGGAATCTGATCGAAACGGTAACGTTAGCAACTCTAGCTTTATACTTTGTCAAACTCATTGTCAGTATATGATAACAATCACTTAATATGTTTAAATCTTTAAGGAATTGTCAAAAAGTTGACCTTAGACTGAATAGTCGAAAAGCTCATCCGACGCTTATATCTTAAATTATTTCAGAGCTAAATAAATTTTAAAAAACACAAAATTAATAAAATCGATGCTTATATAAGCTAAGTTCTCAGGTCGGAAACAAATACTGCAAAAAAGTAAAACTCATCATAAAGTTCAAATTAAGTTATATGTTGAAGTTGTTATGTTGCTTTGCATTTGTTATATGTACCTCGCAATTATAAAGTAAAATTATAACATAGCTTTGGTAATGATTTATATCAACTTACATCCTGCTTTACTGATAGCTATTACTATTATCCATTGTTATAGATCAGTCGACCCTGTGAGCCAATGAAAATGCAGGGATTTTTTAAACTAAATTATTCGCATGAAAGTAGCAAACAGCCAGACGTATATGTACGTCACTTTAAAGAAAGATTTTAAGCGAATTTATTTTTAAAAATAAACGGACCCGTACGCTCCTCTCATCAACCTTTGTCACCTAATTACGTTACCGCACGCTCCTCCAAATAACCGTGTTCGCCTCAGTATATCGCGTTATCTCTAAAAATAAATCTTTGTCGGTCAGGTGAAAACACTATTAGCATACAAAAATGAATATCCAAATATGGTCTTGTTTACTATAAAATAGGAAACAGGTGATGCAGAGCGTGATTAAGTATAAATAGATATGATATTGCAAGCGTGGTCTGGCTGATCTATAAGAACTTTAATGGAGTTTATATCTCCACTTCGCTCCCTCCGGTCGCTCGTTACGACATAAATTCCATTAGTTTCAATAAATTAAATATATCTAATACTAAGAAGTGTATTTTGGAAGTACTATATTGAAGGAAAACTATGGCGCCGAGAATGTGATTCACATGATGGATGACTTCATTACCACCAAGATGAATAATAACAAAACAGATGCTGTAGATTATAAAGACAACAATTTAGGTAAGTAGTTTCATACAATACATGCATGTAGTCATAGCCATTACAAAACAGGAACCGAAAGAACAATGGCTTGTTAAGTCTTTACATCAACATTTAAAGAATGAATAGCAGATCGACACCCTTTATGTGTGATTCGCGTATTTTGAATTCTAACCAAAGCAGTCTTTGTCTATGAACAAAATGTACCACTATTTTGATACTGAACTTGTAAGAATACTCGTACATACTGTGTTCAGTCATTCATCTTAATGTCTTTCTAAGATATCTTCATTGCAAACATAAACATATGCAATCTTCCGCTATTCATTTTCAATCGGCCTATACTTACTCCATGTATGTGTGTGTTTCGGTCTTAATTTGAAATTAAAAAGATATCGTGTTTTGACAACTATAAATTAAATTCTATTTCTACATGTTATAGGAAAGCTTTCATTTGTTTTTATTTCACACACATATTAATGAATTGCGTTCATGAACGTGTGAATATGCTCGACATAGTTAACAAAATAACAGACCCATGAATTATCTTAAATATATCTTAAGTTGATTTGTAGAAATTATTCAGTTTGATTGAAATCCAAAAGATACTGAAAACAAACAAATGTATATTCCCCTCCCCCGTTAATGTTTGCCAGCAATCATGACCAAATATCAACTTTTCATATCAGACAGATATCAGACTAGACAAGAAAGGATTTTAGTTATTTTGACATTATTTTCTTATTTCCAGCAATCAGCATACAACCAATAGTCAATTGCTCTAGCGGTCTTCAATTTCCGATTGGCCGTGACCAAATCCCAGACTGGGTTGTGGGGAAATCATTCAAGATATATTTAGGATGTCAGGAGGGTAATATATCCAGCTGAATATTATAAGTCAGTTACCAATGCTTTTATTTAAAAAATATCACTGCTTTCGCGATTACATGTTTCTGCAATAGTCTGTTAATTGCTTACCTGTACAGTTATTAACAAATGTTTCATGTTGGTTGGTTGAATGACATTAAGGCTTAAAAACGATTTACTTTAAGCAATAAATATAACTATAGCTCGTACAAGCAATCTGCTAACATGCTTATAGCAAAATGATAAGCTCTCTGGAATAAGTTGAATACAGACATGCGTTATTCAAACCATTTGACATAATGTTTATCCTATCAGGTCTTGGTACGTCGTACTCAGGTTCGCTGTACAGAAACACGTCGAAACTTTCCGCAGTCAGGTTCGACAATATTAAGAATAGGTAAGATCTATTTTTTCTATCACAGTATGTAGATTTTATTGATTTTGCAAAGTACACATAAAAACCCTTGAAATACAACACACGAGGTGTTATTCGGAATTTTTAAACTGTGCATATCCATATCGTGTGTTGCTATAGAGAACATTTAATCATTGTATGTATTGATTGTCATTTAAAAATGGCACATTAAATTTTAGAAAAAGACTTGTCTGTTAGCAGCGATCGAGTGAGCCATCGAAAAAAATAATTTCTTTAATGGTTAAAACAACTTGAAAATTTTCAAGTTGTAATTTTCCCACAGTGCATAACTTGTATATAAACACGTCGACCCCAAAGTAAATAATTTAAATGGTTTGAAAGAAAATCGTCAAAAACATGTATGTATGTATGTATGTATGTATGTATGTATGTATGTATGTATGTATGAATGCATGTATGTATGTATGTATGTATGTATGTATGTATGTATGTATGTATCATGCTACTTGAAATTGCTTAAACACTTATTTCTTTGTTACTACTATTCAAAGTTCTATCATTTACCTTAATGCAGGTGATTGCAATAAATTTACCTTTACTTTTCTTGTTAAGCATTTGTGATAAATGATTCACCAAACAAACATATCGTTTTATAGAAACCTACGAAATAAGTCAACAGCAAAGAATAAAGCGTCTGAAGAAAATTCCTCCATAAAGAGATAAGTATAAATGTTGTATAATAATGATGGTTTAAAATGCTACATATGTCCTTTAATCTTGACTGATATATGTTGAATATAAATAACTTATAACAAGTGTGCCAACATTGTCATGTTTTTAATAAAGATATATTTATACTGGTAGCAGAGTGCTTTTTGATAGTTAAATAACTTTGTTACAACCAATAACAATATGTATTTTCTAAGGGAAAACAGTTTTAGCTCCACTGGCCAAAAGTCAGAAAAGTTTATAAATCATGCTGCGGTGTCTGTCGTCTATGCGTAAGAAATAGATTGTGAACGCGATAGAGTCTTACATATTAATTGTAAATCCATCACACTTATACAGTAGTAAAATATTTAGTAGAATTCGGTTCCTTTTCAAAGCCAGCCAGATCCGCTTATGCATTACTGTATTATGAACATTGGAATGGTAAAAATCATATAATAATTAGTGTGAACACAGTAGAGATTACCTTTATTATCCGATATATCCATCAACTTAGGTATTAGTCAAACATAAGTTACCACTCTAATACAGTTTTAATATATCTGTAAAATCTTGGTTCATTCCGAAAGCCAGCCAGGACGACTCGTGTAGGACTGGATAACGCCTTTCAGATATTGAAGAAATGCTTATAACTGATGTTTTGAGCAACATGTAGGTACATCTCTCAGTAACATCTTGGTGTATTGCATTGAAACTTTATGCAAGTTTTATCAACCATCACACCTAACAAAAGATCAGGTAAGACAACTTAAATTCCAAAAAATGACCTTTTATATTTCCATGTAGATATTCCGGTTACGGCTTTGTTTGGCTACACAATTTACATTAACCTTAATATATGTTTAACTACTTATGTTTTGCAACATATGACGAAACGTGACCAAAAAGCCTATTCAGCAGAGAAGAGGCCATCGTGTGCCCTTTGGTAAAATTCAAATACATGGAGCCGATTTTAAAAAATAGATTAATTTTTTGTTTTTAAAGGGAGAAATAGGATGGAAATTGGATCAAGCTTGATGACATTCACCTTAGGATCAGGCAGAAAATCAAATCTTGACCCTCCAATTCAGCTTGTGTTTGAACCTTTTAGCGTGAGTATGTCTTTGTCACACCATTGTAGAAATGGAAATTTCTTTTAATGAAATTTAATTCATCTGATTGGGATATTGGTATTTTGTATACTAATAATTGTGTATAACTGCATTTAAAACACAAAAAGAGACGCGATACGCGATACATTCAAGAATTTGCTATCATAACGTATTTGCGTTTAGTGGGTAAGATATTGTCAGACTTACGCTAACCTTTTCTTTGTAGGATGCAGACTCATCTCGATTTGTATGTGTATATATAGATACACGGAATGGGTGAGTTTCCCTCTCTTTGTCTGCATCTCTTTCTCTTTCTCTCTCTCTATCTCTGATTAAATGGGTTTGAATTCGCACACCACAGGAGAGGCGACCCGTCGACTTGCCAAACGTTTCATGGTTGTATAGGACCACAGGCGTCTCTTGGTATAATCAGAATTGTTTAAATGTTACCCGACCACTTAGTTAAAACAGTGCATACTATTTTGTCTTGTATGTAACCTTATGGCTTTATCTGAATTCGCCCAAGTTAGTGTTTGTTACTGATAGATAAATAAAGTATTTTCATTCATGTGTTTGATGCATGTAGCTAAAGATACCTGCAACAATATGTTTTCCTAAACAAATTTATGCAGATTTTGATACCCATTTTCTTGCTGTTTATCCAGATCTAGTAGTTGGTCAAGTGATGGATGTCGACTAAGCCATGTGGAAAAAAAGAAGGTCATCTGTGAATGTGATCATCTTACCAATTTTGCGATCTTGATGAGTCCAGCAGAAATGGTAATACCTTTTATCCAGAGTAACTGTCAAATTGACATGGAAGGTGGTTGTTAGTGTTTTTCATATTTTATGTTTATCAAACTGTATGATATACCATATGCATGTCAAATGAGAAGAAAAAAAGTAAGACAAACATCTCTAACAGTGTTATATATGTATTTTAACAGAAACTTGACAAACATTTTCGAACAATGGCGTAGCGTTATGTCGAAAGAAACTTGAGCAACATTTTCGAACATTGTCATACAAATGTATGGTTGACGAAGCTAGGCAAGCATCACAATACATTGTCATGTTTTAATTGCATTACACTGGGGCATTTAGGCATGATTTAGTGTAATAGTTGGCAATATCTTTTCAACATCATTCCAGGCACCTAATAAATATTGGCTCATACCAATCCAGACTAATACAATTCTTGAGATCTTGCCAAATACTCAGAGCGCGTTTTGACCTATCTGTTATTTGTTATTTGCAGTCACACCACATGACACGAGCATTGGTCTAGTTGTAGGGGTCACATATATAGAATCCGTTCAGTGGCGTTAAGTTAAAAAAACTTGACAAATATCTCCAGAAATCTTAATACCTATTACAGCAACAGAAGCCTGACTAACATCTCTTAGCACTGTTATATATATCAATGTCCAAACAAGTTTAACAACATCTTTTCACATAAGCATATATTGACTTCAAAACAAGCGTGACAAACATCTCTTCGCATTGTTATGTATTAATGTCAAAACAATATTGACAAACCTCTTTACATTGTCATATTCAAATGCTTACAAAGCTTGAACATGTACGTTTACATTTTATAGTAATAAACAATTTCTAATATAATTTATTGATACCACAATTCACATATCTTTTCGACAGCTTAGTTGTTCCATGATTATGATTAAAAAATAAATAATAATATGATATGCTTTTTCAGTTATTTATGGAGTGGAAAACGTGAACAATTAAAGAAAGAACAACATATTTTGGTGCAATTGAAAAGAATGACGTAGACTCATATATAATTTCATTGAAATTGGATCAAATGTCTCTGAAATGAAAATCAGAAAGTAATTCCTGAATGTCTTATTCAAAATACGAAGATTACATTTTCATATTTAACATGAATTAAGACAGCACACAGAACATTGATACAACTAATCTTTCAGACATTTAACTTAAAACTCTTAGAAATTGATATCAATGCAAACTACATTCTACGACACAATCGCACCTGCTATAAGAAAACAAAGAATTTGGTGCAATAGGTTCAGGTTCAGTGATATCTGTTTGATATTTGATGAAACAATTTTATTTTCAGCCGGCTCCAAAAGCACTTAGCTTCTTATCTCTGGCTGGATGTAGCATATCTTTAATATGTACTCTTGTAACCATCGTGATTCATTTCATGCACTGGAGGTTAGTACAGGAGTTATTTTTGTCTGTTACGTTGTGTTGTTTTGTAACGCTTTTTATCCTTCAATAAGTTATGCTGAAGGGTATCGTTACATCTGTGGGGTATTCCTCGAATTATGTGATGTAATAAACTTCTCAATATTGAAGCAATATGTTAATGGCAGACATAGGAAAGCCTGCACCCTGTTTTTTTAAACAGCCGTTTATGTACTTCATGTACGGGGGAATTGGCTATTTCCGGATTATATTGATATTGCTTATTATATGTTACTCATTAAGATTTTATCCATAAATTAAATTGCTCCCTAACTACAGAAGTAAAATTATTAATAGTATTCTAGCGGTTAAAGGAATAAATAATATGTTACAAATTTAAATGTTTTAAAATAAGCTGTACAACTTGCAATGAAAACATGCAATTATTGTTGTATTTGATAACTGAGTGAAAGTTAATTATTATTTTAATGAATATACTGAATAAATATTCAAAACACGCACGCATATTTCATGTTTTCAAAAATATTCGTGGGAATAAGTCATTAAAATTATAAAATAACTATATCATACGGCTGTACCTAAATGAGATATATGATTAACAAGCATTGCTATCGGAATTTGAAATGCATCTCGCTTAATATGAATATTAAGTATTAATATTTAGCGAGATGAAAATTGTCAAATTATTCAAACAAGCTGGTATTATTTTGCAGTTATATAACGCATTGGTAATGATTCGGTGATCATGTATATATTTATTTCAAATTGTGTGCCAACAAGACATACAACCCATTGTACCATCTACATTCTCCGTGATCATATATATATATATA
>JAULCC010371878.1:0-11538 GCA_032358795.1 Nuttallia obscurata | reverse complement strand
ATTTTAAAGGGACGCGCAAAATCAGTATAATTACATTTAATTAATACAATTCCAGTCTGTTTTTTTTATTATCCACAATTTTATATGTATATATTATTGAATAATGCATGGTTCTCTTTTGTGGGTAGACTTTGTGTGTACTTTGGTCTTGCACCAGGTTCTCGGCTTGTCTTGAGTTCATCTTTGGATGTCGGGTACCACTGATGTACGACTGTCGAAATGTGGGTTACTAAAAACGGTACAATAGTACCGTCCAAAAATGAGGCAGACTAAATATTACGCATGCGCTGTTTTGCTTCCAGAAGTGAAGGGTTTAAATAAAATAGGTTATCTATGAAATCAATATTATTATTTTGATACAAAGATTTTTCTTCTTTTTTCGCGATAATTTCAAAAGCAATTCTTATTCTTAAAAGACATTTTATAACAACTGAAACACCGGTAATATTGAAATGGAGTGTAACACTTTCTAATAATTCAAGATTCTCGAAGAGGCACGGGACCTTCAGATGTATCAGAATATTGCGACGCTTTCAAAGCTTGATTCTTTGTGATGATCAATATTATGACTGACGCATCTCTTAAACTACATATTCAATACGTAATATTTCCTTATAACGCTGGTATGAAAGAGACGGTGGTATTGTGGGTTTTTTTTATTTTGCTTCTTTATAAGTCCCGCATGAGCCATATTATACCGTGTAATCAAGGAGAAAAAAATGATAACATCATTGTCCTTCCCCATAGAGCAGTTGCAAAAGATGAAAGAAAGGCAACTTTATACCGGAGTTTATATCTGCATCTTAACTAAAATCATATTCAATTTGACTAGCTCAGTTTCCAAACCAGTTGTAAGATTAACCCCAAATAGTATATATAGGTTAACAAAGTTCATTTTACATCGTTACGTTCAGATTCAAGGCCAATAATAGAGAATGCAAATGGCAGCAGCGTGTCAAGGTAAGAGGTAAAACCATTTAAAAACCGAATAATAAGAAAACTCGACCTAAGCTTTTCAGGCATTTGAAATGCAGCAATTTAAGCTGAACTAACATAAAAGTATAATGTGTTTACAATGTGACAGCTATTTATTAATTGATGTTAACGACAGTTTATTGAACTTACATATATGTTTGAAGTTATATTAAAAAAGGCAACTCATTAAACTAAATGAAAGAAACGTCGCATAATTATACGAATGAAACAACAGTTAATGTCAACAATTTGTAAAATCCACAAGGAATTGTAACGCAACAAATGTGCATTATCCGTTGCATAGATGACCAATATCATAAAATCTCTTTTGAAATTGCATTTACCCATTCATTATATCCAACTAATATGCTACTGGAATTAATGTCTTTAAATTTCAAGGCCGTGTGTCAAATGTCAAATTTGACAATTTACCCATATCCCATTTAAAAACCATGAAATGTCCCATGCCTCTTCGAAATTTAGACTTATTCGAAAGTGCGATACTTTATTTGAGTATTACCGATATCCCAGTTGATATAAAATGCCTGTTAAGTTGAATGATTGCATTAAAAAAAACTGCGATGACGAAAAGTAGAAAAATCTTAACAATAAGGTATCGATTTGCGCATGGGTCACTTCGATTTGACTCAATTGGGAAAACGCAATAAAATTAGGAGGACTGAAAGTTTGACAAATAAAACGATCAAATTGAATTCCATCAGATAAAAAGCAAGACACTTCACTTGGTATAGATTTAGGCCGGTAAATAGTATCAGTTAGTTTTACTTGATCTTTAAAACGGAACAGGGCTTTTAAGATACATATTATTGATAAATTAAGCTAAGTGGCGCTTTGGCGGTTTGGTGTTGCTATTAACAAGACATGTCTATCGGATATCAATTGTGTTTTTGTTCATTGACACTACGGACAAACTAGGACATACTATTGATGAAAGATTTATTGTATATCTCAAACTGTGTGCATGGCAAGCATGTTTATTAGCAAATGATATTCAACAAAATTTTGTTTCTTCAGCATTAATGAATTGCCACCAGCATGACATGATGAATTGTAACCAGCATGAAATGATAGAATACCATCAGCATTATTGTTATAACTTCTTTGAATTCAACAAGTATTATTTCCGGATTACAGAAAAAAACATATTTCAGAAGAAAACTGCTTTAATGAATTAAGATCCGTATCGGTTTACAAACATACCGTGGATATTTATAAAGGTTAATTAGTTTTAGGTGTATGACGTTACTCTATGTTGATAATTAAATACAGACTACAGGGTGCTAATCCTAATACAGGCCTTTTATG
This sequence comes from Nuttallia obscurata, assembly GCA_032358795.1. Classification (NCBI taxonomy): domain Eukaryota; kingdom Metazoa; phylum Mollusca; class Bivalvia; order Cardiida; family Psammobiidae; genus Nuttallia; species Nuttallia obscurata. The sequence continues at coordinate 9,237 of JAULCC010371878.1, read as the reverse complement.
ATATATTCGTATAGCAAAACTGAACAGTTTATATTGTCCCCAAAACGTAAACATGAAACTGTCTCGTATCTAAATGTATTAAAGAATCATTTGAAAAACAAATGAACACCCATGCATACAAATGCTAGGAAACAGTCGATACTATATAGTTTCATGTAACCGTATAATTAAAATTTGATTATAAATACTGAGACTGGCTTTGCTATATTTCATGGTAATTCTAAAAATAAACTCTGTTTGCGATTTTTGCTTATGATCGTGTCACCTTTATGACATTGATATTTCAAATATTTTGCAAATGACTTCATTAGAACTATATTCATATTTGGATTCTTTCTAGGTCATGGATTTTATGTTATCAACGTCGTCGCATAAAACAAATATGTAAATTTTGAAATGATTACATACGACCTTGTGCGGATAATAAGTTCATTCTGGAAAAATGGGATTTTTAAATATTACTCAATTAATGTTTGATGAACGTGTAAATGTCACATGAGTTTCCAACAAATTGAAGCAAACAGAATGATTAACAGATGATGAACAGAATTAAGTAAATCAATCAAAGTGCTTCAGTGCTGATTATCCTGCTTTCAGTGAACATAATCATTTATCTCTCTTAAAATGATTAATATGATAACAGTGTTTGGTCGTCGTTTTAGTGATTTTAAATATTTGCGAAGCCAGAAATATTGATGATCGTCTATGGAGGTATGTGATTCTGTGAGATATACCTTTTAAGTACTTAATCCGTCATCTAATTCCGTCATTCTAGACAAGATCTGAAAGGACTGTACTCAGAATTTCAATTATATTGCTCCCTTTAAGAAAACTTATTTAAAATCAGTTTAATAAACATAGTGTAAGTCAAAATGACCTATATAAAAGTAGTACACATGAAATCAGTTAAAAGGTTTGTTGACGCGTATGTTGACACCATCTTAAAGAAAACAGACGTGGGCAAGCTTTTATTCGAATTTCCATAAATGTAAAGCTCTCTAAAACATTTGCCATTTTCCGTTTCTATAGTGCTTAATTTACTAATATAATGGTGTAACTGAATATTGAAACAGATCTAAAACAAACGAGGCAAACATGAGTAGAACGTTTATACTATATCGTGTATCCTGCCAATCATTAATCTTAACATAGATATAACATAGCATTGAAGTGCAGATATTCACTTGATGTTTTTAAAGAATATGTTGTGATACTTAAGATACGGCATATAAGAACAACTTATAATATGTTTGGGTTTCATTCCAGAATCATTTAGCGTATAAGCATATAACTTACACATATTCCAACTTAATTAAGAAATGCTGACCCACTTACCAAAATTTAATTATGACAAGATTTATTACAATTATTTAAAATCTAATAGTTGAACAAAATCTAAAACTTGAAAGAGAAAATTAGCTCATAAAATTTACAAAACATCACAGAAAATTAGCATTGGCAATTTGTTCTTATTTACAGAAGGACATCAAACTCGCATTTGGTTTCAGTACGAATTCTTTTCTGTTGCCTTGATAAAGGCGTATATATAGATTTCTTTTAATTTAGTGACTGCACGCATCTCATACAGAACACTTCGATCGTTATAACATTTTTAAAATTATAAACTAAAACTATTTTTACAAATTAAACACGAGTGCCTTGAAAGATCTCCTCAGTCATAAATATCTTTGATATTTAAGAATAGTTTCCAAACGTTAATATATAACAAACAATTGCTATAATACACTCCATTTAATATCTACACTGTCTTTCAAAACCAACTGCACTGTTGCAAGTTGAAAAGATAAATGAAATATTCCAATATTGTAAATGCGACCCCGAAAAGTCATAACCTAGACACACTCACTCACGACTTATTTACAGAGGAAAACCCGATCAGATAAGCATGTTATGTTCGTTAATATTGAAGCAAGCTCACATAATGCCGGGAGATTTCACTAGGATTTCCAGCTAAACAGACAAGTTCAAAGCAGATCTGTCCTTCCGAATACAGTTTATGGATATCAATCATGTCGGCGGTGAGTAATCACCATTTCGGTCTTTGCATAGAAGGAAAAGGTGCAATTGGTTTAGCAATACGGAAGAAGCTGACATAATTTGGACAGGTTTTCATCATCTAGAGCTTAAGCCCTTCTGGTATCTTAAATCATAAACATCCATTAAAACAACCATTTTGACATTGGTACAAGAGTGGTTTCAGGTTAAGAATTAAAATATCACTTGTCTTTAATTTGATATATCCTAAAATCTAAACTTAATAGTTCCTATCTGTAAAATAGTGGGGCCTCCGTGGCCGAGTGGTTGTAGTCGTTGACTTGCAATCTCTCAGCCCCCTCACCGCTGTGGGTTCGAATCCCTGTCTGGGCACTTCGAACTTTTCAAGTGAGGAAGCCTTCCAGCTGGCTTGCGATAGATCAGTGGTTCTACCCCGGTCGGTGGCACTCTGTGCCTGAAATAGTGTACAGAGGTCCCCCAAGGTCTTCCTCCACCCTAATGACCTGGACGTCGCGATATGACTGAAATACTGTTAAAACGACGTTAAATTCCAAATAAACAAACACAAAAAACAATCAAAATAACCCCTGAAAATATTTTGTTTGAATCAGCAACTCAATTGTAATGAAAAATCAGTGTGAGAGAATGCGATTATACACTCCGTTGCTAAAGAATGTGTGCACTTATTTTTATTTTAAAAGTTTGGTACCAAAATTTGAACCAGCTCATGTACAATTTGTTGAGCATCTTACATTTTGAGTTGGGTAGTTTTAAGTGGGTCTTTTCAATCGAAAGAAGACAGTGTGTAAAATAAAAGTTGCAAAATTACTTTCAGACTTTGTTAAATGGTGAAAGTTGTTTGCATTGCGATCCTGCTTCAAGTAAAATTTAATTCAATATCATGTGTGAAAACGCACTGGCGCTTGCATCAACTGCAGAGGTGGTCACACACGATATTGAAATTAATTTTACTTTCAGGATCGCAATCTAAACAACAAAACTTTCACAACTTAAAAAAGTCTAACAAACGTCCACAATGATGTGCATCATTGTTTTTCTACACGCCTTTAGTTATAAAAACTCAACGACAGAAGGGTTTACAAATAAAATATTTGTTAAACATCTCCGTTAAACGAACAGTCGTTGGAAGGATGCCGATTTATCCAAGCGTTAATAAGGCGCAACTGCCACAGAACATTCTCTTTAGTCTTCCAGCAGGATAAATGCTTTCTGGGGTACAACATAAGACTTTGAGTTATGTGTGGCACATTCTGACACAAAACCGGAAACTATATAACAGAAGAGGATACTGCAAACTACTTTGAAAAATCTTGTAAAACGTTTTTATTGCAAAAATGTTTGGCATCTGTCAAATATATTACCTAAGGTATGGTTCCAGTATTTCAGTCAATTGCAAGTATATCGTATTTCTTGTTAACCAGCTAAAACAATTATAGAGCTGGTAGAAATACGAATTATTTGAAAGACCGTGGGCAAACACATTTCTCTATTCAATATAGACTTCACAGCTCTACAATATTTACAGGTACCCGAGTTTTCCTCGGCAAATGTGTTGATGTCTGAATCTGTCGTCTATAATTGTTTTACTCTATGGCGTCAAACAGCACTTTATAAAACCAAATTATATTATCGAACGGTCCAGGATCTGTTAATTGCGTATAAAGCATTGCCGCAAAATTAGAAAATAATTGATTTAAAGTTATCTTTGTATGTTTATATTGTCTTGCAATACTAAGGCGTTTGATTCAGACCGCTATTATTGTTGTTAATCACCAGACACCAAACTTTATATAGTGGAAAATAAATATTTCCCACGTGTTTTCTATTAAGAGAGTTACATCTAGAGTGCAATTTCCAGATTCAATCATTGCATGAAATACTGCAACGATATTTGCCTGGCTTGCTTTTGGTTTCATTTCCTTAACGTTTTTGTTAATTCTTATGTTGGAGTGGTTTAAGAATAAACACGTCTTATACATCAAACTACTCGTATCAAGTCACTAGTTCAGTAAGCAACTCTTCTAGAATTAGAAAATGATATATACGATTGAATTATTTGTAAGTCAGCTCTTAACGTGTTATAACACCATTTAAAACATAATGTAACTGATTATTAATTATTTCTTAGTCAGCTCTTTACCTGTTATAAATCATTTACAACATGATGTATACTAGTGAATTATTTCTTAGTCAGCTCTTAATGTGTTATAAAACCATTTAAACATAATTTATACGATTATATTATTTCTTAGTCAGCTCTTAATGTGTTATAAAAACATTTAAACATAATTTATACGATAAGATTATTTCTGAGGCAGCTCTTAATGTGTTATAAAAACATTTAAACATGATGTATACGATTTAATTATTTCTTCAGCTCTCAGCGCGTTATAAAAATGTACTACATACAAATCTTAATAAAATATCGGTTCTATTTAGACTTTAGTGTAGATATATGCAAAAATATTAATATGTTTCTTTGATATTGCCCTTGTAGTGCGTCTCTAAAATCACCTCATTAGCCAGAGGCTTATTTGATAATATGTATATTCTTATTGGCATCAGGATCAATGGTTGTGTAAAAACATAATACGAATGAATATGACACGATTGTGAAAAATATTAGACGACGCTACCAACACATTTTACGATGTAAGCGTGTAATTTACTGCACTGATTATAAACTGTGGTTCGTGACTGGAATCGGTCGAAATGAGAAATGTGCATGTTTGTTCACATGTCGGCTTTTGTTGCCATCGTAATTACATCCATGTGCGTAATAAATGATGACAGTCATTCAGTCAGAATTGATCAATTGAACAAAACGATATCAAAATTTGGAATTAAATTATTCATCGTCCCATAAGAATCGCCATGACAAACTATTGTATTTTAGTTGGACTATTGCTTAATGGAATCAAATTCATTTACAACATATACAAAAATGATTATTCGATCCATCATTGAATGGCACACCTTGCATTCAATTCATAAACTTTCATGATAACGTTCATGATATTTTAATCATATCAACTATTGGTTCTCTGCATGATTCTTGTATACTTAAGTATGGTAAATCATGCTTCAAAATGTTAAACGGGATACTTTTATTTCTTTTTTTTTAGAAAAGATACCAATACTATAATAACGTAGGATCTTCAGCATCATAGGTCTTGAAATGAGTGTTTTACTGAAAAAAAAAAACTTTTCAGTTTTGGTTGGATTGTTTGAAGTTTTGAAATGTTTTGAAACTTACATATACCATGTTGTCAACGCATATTAATAACATACGTCTCTTGTACACCACATTCCCTAGGTTAGAACTGCAGTCAAGTTAAGTGCTTTATAAATGGGGTATAATTATAATAATGATACTATTTTTAAACACGTTGAAATTTTCCGTGCTCCTTTTGAAAACTTTACAGTTCATGCAAACAACGTGACAGAAGAACTGAATCCGATTATGGACTCTCATGGAGTTATCATAGACACCGCTTAGGTTCATGTCATATACACTTTAAATGGCTCTTAATGTCCCAACGCAAAGATTTCTGAGGGGAATTTTTAAAAGGTTCATGGTACTGTATAAACTATTTTTGACATTTAAGAAACAACTATAGAGGAATGATGACAAATAGAGTAAGATTCAAACATGAATTGTGTCCACATGCTTTGGTTGGTTTGATATGTTGTCTTGTGCCTTTCACGATACTCATCCCTTCCTATGTAGCGCATGATGTTTTACAAGTATTAGGTCGGTAAAAAACTAATAACGTATGTATTTGCATTTTGTCAGCAGTGCCATGAAGGCTTTCGCTAATAAAACGTCTATTACATTGCACCACAATGCAAGAAATTTGCTTCCAGTTTTCATATACCTTTATCCATATGGGATATGTTTTATTAACTTTATGATAGAACAAATGCTGTCTATTTTGCCTCAGTTTGATCACCATTGACATGCAAAACTGATACTTTATTACAACATCCTCTATAGAACTTTTACTACCCTAGTACCTCAAACGATCTGGTAAAAGATATATTTATTATCACATTTGCTGTTACTGGCATCTAAATATTGTGTAGAACCCAACATAACAAAAAAGTATATCATTGTTACTTGAATCGTCACATGGAAGACACTTTTTTCAGCAAAAATATATCCAGATGTTTATTTAGTTAGTTTCCATCTATAGATATACGCTTCCATGTATGACATTTGGCAGATAAATGGCTAAAACCTGACACATATATTTTGCAGTGTCTTCCTGAAGTCGATGAGCTCTCAATACATTCACAATCAATGACCTTTCAGTTCTGCAGCATTGTATTTTCTTTTTGTGTACGTAGCGGGAACACGTCATACCACACTGTTATACCCCTCAGATGTTTATCAAAGTTATCCACCGTGAAATCAGTGGTTACGAAATAAGATTGTTAATGCAAATGTAATTCACGATAACGAGAAGATTGATAATAATGTCAGCCGCATTACCGTTAATTTCCATTTTTCAGCTGCGGGTGGTATACTTTTTTTCACCAATGTCGTTGCTGTTGCTTAAAATATCCATTCCATGAGTATATGAAGTTCATTGTTTCTATGTAATAAATGTGTTTATACTTCATCTATGTCAGAACATAACAAATATGTTGTGCGTCAACAGAGAAACTAGTCCAGAGTGTGCTTTTTCTGAAGTTGTAACGTTGGCTAAAATCTTACTTATATCTTGCACATGTATTCTATATTTCAAACATAACTTTATATTTGAGATCCAATCTCATTAAAATCAGATCTATACCATTGCAATACTTTTTACGGTAAGATCTGACAACGAGTCGTAGAAGGCCACTTCTCTGTATGTTTAGATACTTTTGGTAAACCAATCAAAACGTTTGGTAAACCTATCTAAACGGTCCTTACAAACCACATTTATCAGCTTGCTCAATCGGAAAACTCGCAAAAAATCCGACTGACCTTTACTTTCATGATTTTGTAAGCAACGAATTTATTTGCTGATCGGAAAATCAGCTGAAGGCGTATAATAATAGTTCGTTGTCAAAGTATTGGAATAGTAAAGATTTGATTTTAATGAGATGTTTTGAGATCAAGCAAGATAGGAGGTGCTAATATTATAGACGTGTAATAATTGCTCACAATAAGCAGATACGTGTTACTAAAGCAATCAACATCTTTGTCGTATTATCAGTATGAAATATCTGTATATAATCTGTAGAAATGTTTGATAAAATATAAAAAATAAGTAAGAGTAGACTGATAAATAATTAGGGCGTGTTCGATTGAATGAGGTAAATTTCTTTAGATTGAATAAAAGGAAAACTCCGTATACCCGGGTTACAACATTAGTTGCTACAACATCACTGAAAGAATGAAATGAGAGCACGAACTTTCTCATCTTAGGCCATTTGTTTATCAACATATCTGAGGTACCATTGGCCTTTACAGGTGCAGTTATAGAAACATTCACCTTCAGTCCACTGTCATGGTCACCTGTTGCCAATGGACACTACCACCTGTAGTATATATCCAATCTTTCAAAAATTTTCAGGCCCACGAATCGTATTCGTGCAGATATGTCAAAATGTACCAGGAAAACTAATTATATCAACATCTGGCGTATACTCTGTCAACATGTAAACAGCAAATTTAACACAAAAAAAAAAACGTTCATTCGTATCGGTGTTTGTAAATCAAACTTCATCTGCCATATCGCAAACGATGTTTTATTACAAAACCGTCTAGAAAATAATTAGTTTGCTTCTCTGTTACCTTGTTATCTGCAAGGTAATCATTAGCAAAGATTGGTTTTCAAACGTTATTCAGATATATGCCGGTATTCTTTGCATTATTCCTAATCATAGCATGATGCACTGAATTAGTAAGTTTTTTGTTCTATTTGAATGAATAAGCCATGAGCAATTTTGTCTTGGAAACATAATACAAAAAGTAAAGCAAAGTATTAACGAAAATACATCCTTATTATAAGCTGTATAAATCGCAGGAGAGAGCAAACTGACGGATATACAATATGATATTTATTTCCCCCTCTATTTAATTTTGATTCGAGATAATTTTTCTCTGGCAGAACTTATTTCAACCGAATGTTTCTATTTGAGATTGTTTTGATAATACATGTATAATATATATGCTACATGGTCATGTGCAATGTGCAAGTCTGGAAATATATGTTCTGTTTCTTTCATTTAGATTTTTAAGCAATATTGAAAATGATATTGTTAACGTCCTTGAAATAATTTTCTTCAATATCATGACAACTTTTGTTCGCATTTTGACGCTAAACGATTTACTTATATCCCTGATATCCCTAACACCTATCGGTGCATGAATATAACATGCTTATTTTAGTGCTAATAAATTTGTGTCTATATCACTAGGAATAAAAACAACGGCAATAATATATTATTTAATGTTTTCTATTTGTTTCTGTATGTTTGATTGTATGTAACTTGTATACTACTTTCGTATTTCTGCTATTTCTAGAGCCCATATCTTTTCTAATTTATTTTCAGAAAATATTCTACTAAATCATTTTAACCTTGCCTCGAAAATACTATCCGTGCTTGTAATTTTTTTTTAGCTACTGCACCCCAGTCATGGCCTAGGATATTGAATATCTGAAAACTGTCGCAAATGTTTAGATACATTCAGGAAGCATGGATGCATGGAAATTATATTTGTGGTAATAATCACAAAAAGTCACTCAAATTTAGTAATGTTACCTCTAAATTTAGCCCGTTTGTCACGATGTAGACATATATAGCGTGGTCTCAGTGAAGTGACTTTATGTGAAAATTTCACAATCACTCTAAAGAGTTTCACCCTGATTGTTTATAAAAAGGGTAAGCTAATGCTATTATTATTCCAATTTGAATTTTTTGCCTAAGTGAACGTCGATTAAAGTTTTAATATTAACATTATTACTGAAATTGATATTTAAAATAACTTTCTGAATAGTTTGGATCTAGATTAGCGTTTTTCGACGTCAGGCATGGAACTCACCAACTTTTCTTAGACTTAAAACACAAGAATAATCTCTAACCCTGTTGTCTGGCTCCCAGCACCTACCATTCTAACAAAAGCTGATGAAAACCAGCAAAGAGTGTTAGACACTTGAGTTTCGTCTGTAAGGAAAGGTTAGTGAATTCCAAGCCTTTTCCCTC